>MU227648.1:13940-34834 GCA_018584345.1 Thuja plicata | reverse complement strand
GAGACAGTCACACATTCACCATCAACAAACTACTCTCTTACATTTGCAGTCTGGCTCTGATACCATGTTAAGTTTTAGGATAGATGCAAATGTAATAGCACTCTATTTTGTATGTGTTTTCCAAATGTAACAATCTCTCTTTCATTTATATTAGGAATGAGGCTAGGAGAGACATGGCCCTTCATGGGACATGTTTATTCATTATTATTTATAAGAAAGGACATGCCTCTTCCCATTAATCATAATTTAATCAATCGTATAATGTTTCATCAATCAATTATTAATTAAGAATAATATAATAATTTAATATTGAATATTAAATTTTCATATGATTAATAATAATATAACATATATAATATATTATTATTAATCAACATGTATTATATATATTCTAATGATCATATGACTGAAGCTACGAACATTACCATAAAGTAAATAGGAAAAAAATTATCATGTTATGATACATAACATAACACTACAAGTAAATTTTCATAAAAAAATTATGAGTTGTAGAATTGCTTGGTTAATTTTGAAATGTATTCATTAAGGAATTTTGTCATGTTACCTGCATTTCAGTTATGAACAGTAGGATATCAAACATTATTTTCCTCTTTGCAAGGTATGATGTTGAGATTTAAGAAATACAGACCAAGTAAAACTAGATATATAGTATCATGTAGGATTATTTTCTATATATTATTCAATTATAAAAGAAATATATAAATAATGTTGTCATGTCTAATAGTTTAAATCTTGTTGTGATGACATTTAGCATCCACATATTGTAAAGTTTGAAAAAGAAAAATTAGTTAATTCTTCCCTAGCATTAACATCTTCATACATTTATTGATTTTTACATGGAGGAGAAAAGAGATGAGTGAGAATAGGAGAAATCAAGGATTTTCAATCTTTGGTGATGCACAGGGGGAGGATGTGGATGAAGATATTGATCCTGACAAATCTAAGAAAGTCTAAAATGCATTGGGTGTGCCTCTCTTCTCTGGCATTCCTCTTTTCAAGGGTTTCGAAGTTGTTTTAGCAAGTTTGGGGCTTCTTGTTTGGCCCCTATTGCTATTTGGGTCCTGGGCCTCTACCCTTCTTGTTCTGTTGTGAATTTTATGTGGTTGTGTCTTTGTTGGAAATCTCTTTCTTGTGAACGGTTTATCATTGTACGCCTATGTGAGATTGTTGGGGTTTTGAGTTACCATCCTAGTTGATTACCTAACTCGCCCTTTCTTGTGGTTGGCTTGTTGTTTGCAGGCTTTTGTTTAGCCCTTGATGCTTCCATCAAGTTTCCCCCCTACTCTATTTGGTACGTTGTGGTCTATAGGAGGTTGTTGTAGACATTTAAAAATGTCCCTTCTAATTCTAAGTCATTCCTCTCTTTAATTAATTAAATCTTATTTAATTTATTGACTTTGATTATATAATTAATTCTAATTAATTAGTTATATTGTGCCTCTTCTTCTATATAGTTAATTAAATGTATTTAATTAATTATATTCATATCTCCCCTATAGCCCTAAAATGTATTTAATTTTTAACACAATTAACTCTTTCCATATCTTTATTTGAATAATCTAATTGTTTAATATCCCCTCCAATACTAATCCCTTGATTTAATTAATTCCTAATTAAATCCCTGGGCATATGTATGAAAATGGGGGACCAAAAAGATGCCAAATTTCTTTTTGGTCCCCCAAAAGCCATAGCGTGTAAACCCTATAGGGCACATGTGCTATGGCTTGGATTGCCCAAGCCTGAGGCTGGCGCAATCAAATTCATAGTGTGTGCGCACTATAGTGCATACACACTATAGCACGTACCCGCTATGTAACATTAAGAAAATGCTCTAGAGAGAGAGAGAGAGAGAGAGAGAGTCCAATAGGCCCTGCCAGGCCAATTGCAACACTAGGACATTACATAAAATGTAACATTTAAGTATAAGTTACTTATACTTAAAAGTTACATTTTATGTATATACTTTCAGGATGTTTGAGAGTGGTTTCAACTTCATAGGAGTTAAGATAAAGATTCTGGATTTCAAGCATTTTTAGGAAATTTTAGACAACCAAATTTCAAGAATCAACACATTGTCTTCAACATGATTCTCAGTCGACTATTGATTGTAATCTTAAGTCCTTGACTTATGCACGATCATTTCTCATTGTATTGTTTATGCTATGGTTAGTTTGGTAATTGACATGTATGTTTAACCATGTTGAGAGAGAGAGAGAGAGAGAGAGATCTTATGACCACTTAGAACACCATAGGACCCCTTACCATACATCTTAGGGGTCATAAAGGGTCCTACAAGGTCATAAGTTGTTCTAGGACACGTTAATATGTCCTAAGACCCCTTAAGACCACCAACAAACCCATTGGACCCCTTTACCATTCATTACTGTATGGTAAGGAGTCGTAAGGGGTGTAAGGGGTATCATGGGTTGTAGGACACATTAATATGTCCTAGGAAGCCTTAACAACCCTTATGACCCCTAAGATGTAGAGAGAGGGTTCTTCAAGGGTCCTAAGGAGTTATAAGCGGATCCTAAGACACAATACTATGTCTTAGGACCCCTTATGACCCATTAGAATAACATAGGACCCCTTATCATACATCTTAGGGGTTGTAAAGGGTCCTAAGGGGTCATAAGGGGTTATAGGACACGTTAATATGTCCTAGGACCCCTTAATACCACTTACAACCCCTTATGACCCCTTAACAAACCTTATGACCCCTAAGATGTAGAGAGAGGGGTCATAAAGGGTCCTAAGTGGTCATGGGACACATTACCATGTCCTAGGACCACGTATGATCAATTAGGACCCCTTACCATACATCTTAGGGGTCCTAAAGGGTCGCATGGGTCATAAGGGGTCCTAGGACACATTATTGTGTCTTAGGACCTCTTAAGACCCCTTAACAACCCTTACAACCCCTAAGATGTAGAGAGGGGTCTTTAATGATCCTAAGTGGTCATAAGGCATCTTAGGACACATTAATATGTCCTAGGACCACTTATGATCCCTTAGGATCCCTTATCATACATCTTATGTGTCATAAAGGGTACTAAGGGGTCATAGAGGGTTCTAGGACACGTTAATGTGTCATATGACCCCTTAAGACCACTTACGAGCCCTTAGGACTCCTTACAATTCATTAGTGTATGGTAAGGGGTCCTAAGGGGTCGTAGGGATTCTAAGCGGTCCTAGGACACATTAATGTGTCCTACGACCCCTTAACAACCCATAAAACCCATAAGATGTAGAGAGAGGGGTCTTCAAGGGTCCTAAGGGGTCATAAGGGGTTGTAGGATACATTAATGTGTCCTAGGAGCTCTTATGACCCCTTATCATAGATATTAGGAGTCCTAAAGGGTCGTAAGGGGTCATAAGGGATCCTACAACACATCAACATGTCTTAGGACCCCTTAACACCCCTTCTAGGACCCCTTAACATGTGTTAGTGTATGGTAAGGGGTCTAATGGATCCTGGGACACATTAATGTGTGGACTATCACCCCTTTAAACCTTACAACCCCTAAGATGTAGAGAGGGGTCTTAAAGGGTTGTGAGGGGTCCTATGACACACCCCTTATGACCCCTTAGGACACCTTACGACACCTTACCATACATCTTAGGGGTATTAAAGGGTCCTAAGAAGTCATAAGGTGTTATAGTACAAATTAATGTGTCCTAGGACCCATTAAGACCCCTTATAACCCCTTACTATACATTAGTGTATGGTAAGGAGTCATGAGGGGTAATAATGTGTCCTAGGACCCATTAACAACCCTTAAAACACCTAATATGTAGAGAGCGCGGTCATAAAGGGTACTAAGGGGTCATAAGGGGTCCTAGGACATATTAAAGTGTCTTAAGATCCCTTAGGACCCCTTACCCTAACTATTAGGGGTGCTAAAGGGTCATAAGGGGTCCTATGACACATTAATATGTTCTAGGATCCCTTTTGACCCCTTAGGACCAATTACCATACATCTTAAGGGTCATAAGGGTCATAAGGGGTCATGTGACACATTAATGTGCCTTAAGACCCCCTTACAACCCCTTAGGACACATTACCATTCACTAATGTTTGCTAAGGCATCATAAGGGGTTGTAAGGGGTCTAAGGGGTCCTAGGACACATTAATGTGTCATAAGACACCTTAGCAACCCTTATGACCCTTAAGATGTAGAGAGAGGAGTCTTCAAGGATCCTAAATTGTCATAAGGGGTCCTAGTACACATTAATGTGCCCTAGGACCCCTTTTGACCCTTAGGAGACCTTAGGACCCCTTACCATACATTTTAGGGATCATAAAGGCTCTTAAGGGGTGATAAGGGGTTATGACACTTTAATGTGTCCTAGGATCCTTTAAGACCATTTACGATCTTTTAGGACCCCTTACCATTCATTAGTGTATGGTAAGGGGTCTTCAGGGGTTGTAAGCGATATACGAGGTCATAGTGCACATTAATGTGTCTTAGGACCCCTTAATAACCCTTACAAACCATAAGATGTGGAGAGAGGCTTCTTCAAGGGCCCTAAAGAGTTGTAATAGGTCTAAGGTGTCTTAGGACACATTTATGTTTCATAAGACACCTTACAACTCTTATGACCCTTAAGATGCAAAGAGAGGGGTTTTAAAGGGTCCTAAAGGGTCACAAGGGGTCCTAGGACACATTAATGTGTCCTAAGACCCCTTTTGACTCTTAAGACACCGTACCATACATCTTAGGGGTCGTGAAGGGTCCTAAGGGTTCATAAGGGCTTCTAGGACATGTTAATATGACATATGACCCCTTAAGACCACTTATGAGTCTTTAGAACTCCTTACAATTTAGTAGTGTATGGTAAGGGGTCATAAGGGGTCGTAGGGGTTCTAAGGGGTCCTATTACACATTAATGTGTCCTACGACCCCTTAACAACTCTTACGACCCCTAGGATGTAGAGAGAGGGGCCTTTAAGGGTCCTAAGGGGTCATAAGGGGTTATGGGACACATTAATGTGTCCTAGCAGCCCTTATGACCACTTAGGACCCTTTATCATACATCTTAGGGGTCCTAAAGGGTTTTAAGGTGTCATAATGGATCCTACAACACATTAATGTGTCTTAGGACCCCTTACAACCCCTTCTAGACCCCTTACCATTTTTTAGTGTATGGTAAGGGGTTGTAAGGGCTCTAGGGGGTCGTGGGACACATTAATGTGTCATATGACCACTTAAAAACCTTTACGACCACTAAGATGTAGAGAGAGGGGTCTTAAAGCATCATAAGGGGTCCTTAGATACATTAATGTGTCATAGCCTTATGACCCCTTACAACACCTTACCATACATCTTCAGGGTATTAAAGGGTCCTAAGGGGTCATAAGGATGTGTCCTAGGACCCCTTAAGAACATGTCACTAGTACATTTGAGTCCTTTTTTCGATGGCTATATGTCACGATTCTAACCCTACCCCATTGATCAAGCGACATAAACTGGTGTTGCGGTTTTGGTGTTAGAATCACTGATGGCTGGTATGTCCATCATTATTGCGACACTATTGACTGTCGCAATATGCATCGACTATGATGTTTAATATGTCGTCATTACACATTATGAGTGTCGCAATTACGATGTGTATGTGATGGATATGTTGTAAAAGCGATGTCCAATTGTCAGATTATTCCATCATTTGGATGTCACATGTAGTGCTTTGGTGTTGGTTGTTCTCTAAATACCATCGCAATTACGATGGTATTGATTGTCGCAATATGCATCGGCTAGCATGATCAACCTGTCATCGTTACACATTATGAGTGTCGCAAGTACTATGGTATGTGATGGATATGTTGTACATGCGACATCTAGTTGTCGGCTATTTTTGACATCTGGATGTCACATGTAGTGCTTTGGCATCGATCGTTCTTTGAATACCATCACAATTGCGACAGTATGCTATATTTAAAAATATATATATTTGTCGTGCATGGAGTGAAACCTTAAAATATTGAGCTTCTCTTTATTTCAAGAATAGTTTAACATTCTCTACATAATAGGGCCAACCACGCGAAGGTACAAGCTCATCTGGCCCCTCCTAGGATCCTCTTATGACCCTTTACAACACTTTAAGACCTCTAAGATATATTCCTAGGGATCGTAAAGGGTCATAAGGGGTCCTGGGATACAACAATTGAGAAACATAAATGTAGGCATCATGGTCACAATTGTTTGGAGACACAACATAATTGAGCGGTATACCCAGATGATGCAATGCAACCACTACTCCTCCAGTTCCAAGTTGACACTGCAGGATCCAAAAACCAAAGATAAGGAATAAATTTAGAGAGTGGAGGAGGAGGTCCATAACGGCCAAAATAATATAGGGATCCTGTATTATTTTGGTCGTTAAGACCCTCCTCTTCTCATTAAATTTATTTCTTATCTATGGTTTTTGGGTCCCGCAGTGTCAACTTGGAACTAGAGTAGTGGTTGTGTTGCATTATCTAGGTATACCATTCAATTATGTTGTGTCTCCAAACAATTGTGACCATGATATCTACATTTATGTTTCTCAGCTGTTGTGATATCTACATTTATGTTTCTTAGCTTTCGTGTTTATATGCATGACTCTATCCTAAAACTCAAAACCCTTAAATCACTCTTAAACCCCATACATGAGCCTTTTAGGCCGATTTTGCCAATTTTAGGCAATTACATCATTTAGCCACTTTTAGTGATCTTGACAAATTTAAAAGGATATATTGGCCACATTACAAACATTATGGAACTTTATAGGTCATTAAACCCTTCATCAACCTTAGGATCCACAAATGACTCCCAAGGTACACTTTATCCCCCAAATGCCATTAAGGGTTACAATGTTTTGATCCTTTACAGAAGGATTCACATACAATCCAAAACATAAGAAAAACATATTTAAATGATCATTATTGGTCTCATTAACATCACTCTAAATTCCCCGTTAACATATAAAATTCATTCATTCATTCGTCTATTAATAAAATGCAACATTCATGAATTATCACAACATTCATTAACACATAAGATTAATTAGCACTCATTAACACGCATTCATTAGCATTCATAAGACTCATTAGCATTCATTAAGACATCATAACATTCATTAACACATAAGATTAAAACATCGAGACATAACATCAGTTATTATCAAATAAGTTGCATAAATGAGAATCATTTCTTTTTTGACTTTTTCTTTTTTTCTGCTTCCCTATATTGTTGCAGAGGCATATCCATCTCGGCATCATCATTTCTTCTTGCCTGTGCACGTGATCTCACTATCCTTTGCAAAGGCAAGTCCTCTGCAATAACAAATAAAGGAGTTAAATTAAAAACATATTATCATAATTGGGGTTAATTTAAAAACATATTATCATAATTGTTACAAGTATTTTAGTACTTTAAAAAACATAAATGTGACACTCTTTACCTTGTCCAACCACATCTTCTTGCCTGTCAGCTTGAACCTCAACACGCTCATTGGGAACAACCTCTACATCCCCATCAACTGCAATACAAATTTTTTTATTAATCCTAACACATTATAATTAAATTTTAATTACTACGCCAAATTCAATTTAAAATGTTTACTTGTATTAATAAATCAATAATCAAAATTTGAATAGAAAATATATACCTTGAGTACTACAATGCACATTCGAATCGACGCCTCCGTCGTGCTCGGATGGTGTTTCAGGAATGGCAGGATGCATTCCAATGTAAATAATTAGTGCATTTATCGATAATATATACATATAAATACAAGACAAATAATGTTTAATGTTAATCATTCAGTTTAATACATATAAATATATTCACTTTAAAGTTTTAAACAAATATATAATCGTTGTTTCCTTACTTAAAACAAATATATTTACTTTATGTTGGAACTTAACATCAAATACAGTAATTGGTAAAGTCTTCAACTTGAAATAAAAATCAATTGGCTTATTTACCTGATCGATAGATCCACCAGAAGAACCTTGCACACTTATTGATCAAAATCATTCAGCCATGACTGTATAGCCTTGTTTGTAGCCTACTTTCTTGTCCTCTTTTGAAATCTTTTGTTTGAACTCCAAGCCCTACATTTTTGCTTGGTATCATGAATTTTTATTGTAGTGAATTTCATCAAAACTAAATTGATTACAATTTATAAATATTTGCGTATGGTTTTTTATTTACTATTACTTACAATTCATGAAGCAAGTTTTGAATATTCACCCGAGCCGAGCTCGTGTTGCCCGTGATTTTGTTTTCTTGCTTCTATTGCCTTTGATGTGTCAGACAACCTGTGTGATGTTTGAAATATGTTAGATCACATAAGTACAAAGAGTAAATAGTACATAATTTCATTATTAATATTATCACATACCTTCTTTGCTCGGGTGATACTATTTGTCCACCATGTCTTCCGCGTCTCTCAACTGCATCCTTTTTAAGATTCTCCCACTCATTAATAGGAACATAGGGGGCCGCTCGTAATAAGGGTTGTGTTCTATTTGGGACATGTAGTTGTCCCTAATATACTTCAAAGTTTGGCCTACTTTCTCAAGGAGCCTAAATCTTTGAAAGGCGTTGGGTCCAAAAAGTTATATCATAGAGTCAATGAGCTTATCCTTTAACTCTTTATCTTGTAATAGCCATCTTTTAAGAAAAAAAACTATTAGATTCATAAATGAAGTGAAGCTACCTTTTAATATATACTTGAAGAAAGGGATGAAAGGAAATTTGATCTAGCAATGAAATCAAAACATGATACCATGTGTGTATGGTCGGCCCGAAAATGCGCAAACATTCATCATTAAGTTTTTCATAAAATAGATTATTCCCTACAAAATAATAACAGGATTATTAGTTATTGCAAGGGACTGCACAGTGGGTTAGTGCATTACATTATAATTATAAGATTGTATACTAAAAGAAATGATCAATCTTTAAAGTACTTGGAAGATGGGCTACTCTCACAAGAAGTCCATCTTCAATGTTCACGTGCAATTGACCACAATTCTTTATTGTTCTCGTACATCTAACATGAGTACATCCAAAAAAAAATTCATCGCCTCCTACATGAAATGAATCCAATATTACAAAATTCCTCCTAAGAAAAAAATGGTTCAAGTGAAATAAACACATGATAAATGAGAGAGAAAAAGAAGAATCTACTTACCAATAATAGGCATTGTCATCGCATCTGTGGCCATGTTATGTGTTGCCGACATTGCAGGCGACAATACCTTTGTGGTTCTGATCCTTGTAGTAGGCGGCATACTCAACATAGGATCAATAGTAGGTGCTGAAAAATAAGATTGTTAGAGCATAAACAAATATGGACAACCATGGACAAAATTGTTAGAGCTATTAAAAAATAAATTGTTCTAGCAAAACACAAGTGGAGGATAGAACATGCGATCTACTTGAACCACCTGAAGTATCTGCATCTAGGGCATGGCCCTTTAATGTTTTTACGTCCTCTATAAAAATAACACATTTGTATTTTAGTTAATGACATAAATAAAAGAGTATACTATAAAAACCATTATTGAACTTTTATTATAATTAAAAACTACATTAATACTTACTGTATAAGTTCGAACACGGTGAGCCAAATCATCCTCTCTTATCAATATTTTAGGAGTCTGAGGTTGAATATCTGCTAATTGAGTTAACTCTCTTGAAATTGCATGAAGGATCTTTTATAGTGCAACCACAGGATCAACGTCTGATGAAAAATCAACAATGAATGGATCCTGCTAATCCTGCGGCTCCTCATGGACTACTTGTTCCTTTCCCTTTTTTTGATCAGCATTCATTTGTGAGAATAATATTATTAACACTTTATTTAAAAGAAATCCAAAATATTAGTAAAGAATAAAAACTAACAAAAAATACGCATTAACATTTTTCTTGCATGTGCATTTGTAGAACAACAATGAGTTTTACCTGTCGGGAAGAAGAAGTCCCATGAGAACCATCATCACCATGCGTATCGTGTGGATGTTAATTCATAATATAGCCCTGTATTTCAAGAAAAAATCATTGAGACATGTTAAAACACATGTGTTCTTATTCTAAGTTACGTTGAATAATAGACAATTATCAGAATGCTTCAATTAAAAGAAGAGATAGTTTTTTAATTTTTAAACAATTTTAAATGGTGCATAGTGCATACCACCTTGTCCATGATAGTGGGTTTTTTGTATCTATGCGATTCAAATTGTAATCGATAAGCAGCTCTTCGCCTCCACATATTGATTTGATCGCACATACAAATACGCGATTTCCCTCACGCGCCTCAAATATGCAATTGGGTTGCTTCTTAGTTGACGCAAGTTGTGTACTTTTTATAAAACCTGCAATATTCCCTAATTCTTTTGGCCTTCCGTCAACATATATAGCTACTATTTTACTTTGTTAAGTGACTTTTTGTTGTATATAATTTGTCGCGAGTGCATACCTACACAAACTTTTTTTTATATCTAACAATCTGCATCCAACTACTGTAATCATAACAAGGTCTGACATACTCCATCAATTCGATAGCTTTGTTGTAAGAGACAATTATTTTATCCATGGAAAATAGGCCCAAACCATGTAATGAAGATGGTTCTATGCGATATATCCTCTCTCTAACACAAAAATCAGTTTTTATTGAAGGAAGTTCATTGGGGACCCATTGTTTCTGTAGATGTTTGTACCTAAAGGGCACCTTGGAGTCATCTTTTCTCTCATCATCATAAGAACACAACTACCCTTGAGCAAGAAAAAATTCCATGTGTTTATTGAATTTCTTTCTGATCTTTTGACCTCGAGTCGATCTCCTTGATTTAGACATACTAAATGTCTCACTTTCTTCTTCCATTCCTACATTTTCCTCGATCAAGGAAGACAAATCTGACAAATACCTATTCGCTGGTACCTGCACTTCATGAAATGAGAGAGACAGGTGGCAATGAGAGAGATATTTACAAATGGTAAAAGACATTAATCTCTATGGGGTGTATTGACTTAGACCTGACAATCCATGAGACTGTGTGGGATACTTGACAATAGATAATAGTTATATAATCATACAAACATAGTTCAGTCCATAGTTTTTATTACATCTTGTGAAGGACATTATACATTGTTAAAATTATCTATTTATCCTATAATATTTTGATCTCAACATTGCATATAACTAAACATCTCAGCATTGTATGAGACACCACTATTGTGGCATTTCATCAAATAGTTCTCGTGCCTTGCCAGTGTTTTTATTACATCTTGTGAAGGACATTATCCATTGTTAAAATTATCTATTTATACTTTCAAAATTAGCTCACTCTGTTGCAGGGAACAAAGAGAATCCCCTGTAATTTAACATCATCGATGTGCAAGGAAATAGAAAATTATCAGAAGCAAATCTCATAAGATAGTATTTAGATTAAATGCATTGATATACAAAAATACCCTAGAAAATGAAAACAAAAGGTAATTTGCTTAATCACGTCACTAATTTATGCATGTCTAAATACTGGTGTCTTTCAAGTGATTTAATTCTTTTCATGCCCTCTAGAAATGAGAATAGTCTTAACTAGTGAGGTTGTTTAAGCATATAGAGATTAAATACACTCTTTTATAATGAAATTTCTCTTAACCAAAGATCAAAGATATAAGTAGGACATATAAAACCAGGTGAATAAGAGTAGTTAGATATTCATGCTAAAACAAAAATGCCATTAATATGAAACCCTAAGTATATTAGTGGAATAAGTGCAGATTTCAACCCAAAACAATCGTTAAAACATGCCAAACATCTGGCATAATTGTACATTTCATTCATGTCATTGATATTCTTCTTCATCCATCTCATCATCAAGATCATCTTTGTTGACGATATCATCACCACCACTATCGTCATCGTCGTCGTCATCATCATCATCATCATCATCATCATCATCATCATCATCATCATCATCATCATCAGTAGCAGCATCATCCTCGTCTTCTTCTTCATATTCTTCTTCGACTAACTCTCAATCGTGATCACAATCTACATCATCTTTCACTTCTTCCTCTTCCTTGGTATCTTCTTCTTCCATCATATTATAATTTATCGACCTTCCTCTTGGATCACATCTAACAACAAATGAACAACCTAATTTATGTGGAACATCTGAGTAAAATACCTGCTCACATTGGCTTAGAAGAACATAGGGCTCTTCCCCAACTGGCTCAAACAACCTTGTATTAATCATTGGAAATCCACTGTCATGTTCAATAACAGTTGTATCATGGTCATTTTGATTGAGTCGTAGTCTGTACCATTGCACAATGAAGAGAATTAATTTGAAGGAATTAAATTCACAGTCCAGTATATCAACCAAAATACCATAGTATCAATTTTGTGACTCTTGATGATGTAAGTTGTTTCGAGATGAAATATTGGTCACCTGGAAGACTACACTTATCCCAGAAACACAAGTTCTCTTCATGTCATCCAACTTTTTGATGCGAAATTTATAACCATTGCATAACATAGCCTTGTGGTGTTTCTCCTATAATAATGTCAAACATGTATAAATTATTGCATCACGAGTTGAAAAACATACGGTTGATTAACAAATTTATAAGTACCTGGTGATCTCTTAAACCATATGCTAAATCTATTTCCTTTTGTGTAACATTGGGATCTTGATTACAATGAGCTTGTATAAACAATGAAGAAATAGATTCCCATTTTAATCTATGACCATAATGTTGACATCGTTCAATTCATACCGTAATCCAATCTTGATTGTTTGCAATAAACAAATGTATTGCATCCCACTCTTTAGCAAATGTACAAAAGTAAATAGATGAGTTACAACAGATTTATTTTGAATATTAAGAATTAACTAGCTACAATAACATTTCATAATTTATTACCTTCTAGTTTCCTAAATCTATCGTTTCCCACCAAGTACTCCCCTTCAATTTTTTTAATGTAGTCGAGATCCCAAATGTAATCTATATGGGTCTATGCTGCAAGATTAGGAAGATATTGAGTAATGTACACCATCATCTAGTACACCATATATCCCTCAACCATATAACTTTTGGGACGTGCTCTTTTTCGTACCAAACTCTTCAAAAATTTTAAGTGTCTCTCAACCATCCACATTGACCTAGTCTGTACAAGTCCACACAATTCAATCTCCTCAACTTGGTGTATGAGTTAGTGTTCTTGTGCATTGAAAAAAGTTGAAGGTAAACACTTTTGCATTTCACACATTAAATGACAAATTCTTTTCTTCCAATATTTTATATCTTATTTATGGATTTCTTTAGATGACAACCACCTACAAGGGATTCAAGACACAAAAATATATAAATACGAGACTTTACAATATATTACTTGTTTGATATATTAAACAAATATCACTGCTTACCTCATGTATTTCCCAAGATCAAATATCACTTGTTTGATATTATTGTCGAAGTTCTCTGGGAGCGATAGGGGTAGCAAATACTGCAAAAATTGTCAATTGATAATTTCATACAATAAAAGTTGAATGCAGTTACGCAAATATATTATAAATACAAAATATTGTGACTTACCTTGATGAAGGTATGTCAATCATGGGTTTTCATCCCTGACCCAAAATCACTTTTCTTTGATATGCGATTGCTTATATTTGCTGCAAATCCTGTAGGAAATTGAATTTTTTGTATGACTTCTTTTATAACATTAGTTTGTTGCTCTGTTAATAACCAAGGAAGAGCACTTGCATTAATCTGGTCTCCATTGTTATTTGATCCAATGATATTTTTCATTACATGATTGGAATCATGAATGTCACTACAAATTTTGCCAAGTTTTTCTTTGTCATGCCTTCCATCCAATATTTTTCACAATGTCTCTGTTACATTCTTTCCAATATGCATAGTATCAAACAAATACACAATTTGTAGTTGTTGATAGTAGGGCAGTCTACTAAATTCTCTGGAATAACATTTTAGTCCCTTTGGAAGCTGGTCAGTGATGTCTTCACGACCTTCAAGATCATCAACTACATAATTAGCCAACAAAACACAATCGAAATATATAATTTTCAAACATCAACCATTAGGTAGAAAAATATTACCTAGAATTCTATTATAAATTACAACTATCATAGGTGAGGTGTCATTCTTCGGGGCTTTGATGTAGTCTCTTCTTTCCCATTGAAAATATGTTTTTCTGCACTTCGATACTTATGATTTCTGGGAGGAAGTGCCTATACTCATCAAACACCTATTTTCTTAAACTTTTGGAATGATGAGATTTCATCTTTGGACCACACATTGGATATGAAAATTTTCCCTTTGTTTGAAGACCTACAAGATAACGATACACTTGAATTAAATATGTTGATTTGTAGAATTAGAATTATCGCGTACACCTATAATTCACCATAACATACCACATAAATGTGTCAACCATGGAGCATCATGAATTGTCCACACAAGCATTGCATGGAATTGAAATTGTCTTTGTCCAATTGGTCTAGAGATGTCATACATAGTGAAACCATTCCATAACACCAACAACTCATCGATAAGAGGCGCAATATATACATTCATATCTTTCACTTGGTACTTACTTAGTTGAATTAACAACATCATTAGATAATTATTGTGGTCATTTCACTCCAAGACTTATAATTACATGTTGAAAACTATAAAATAATAAAATACCTGGAACAATCATTGCCAACATAATTTTCTCCCTCTTTATTGAGATCCATGGAGGAAGGTTATTGTTGATAACAAAAATAGGCCACACCGAGTAAACAGAGCTCATCTCTCCATACAGATTGACACCGTCTGCTGCCAGAGAAAGCCTGAGATTTTGAGGTTCTTCTTTAAAGTGTGGCCACTTTTCCTCTATGTCTGTAAATGATGAACCATCTGAAGGCATTCGAATAATGTCATCTTGACTCCTGCCGAGTGCATGGTAATCCATAAATTAAGCCAAGCTATTACACCTGAATAATCATTTCAGACGTGGAATAATGGGGATGTAACGAAGAACCTTGCGAGGCACCTTTTTTGTCATTTGATCATCTCAATATCTGCTCGTATGGCATTCATAGCATTCAGGGCATTCTGTTGCATTTTTGTGTTCTTTATGATAAATAATATGATCTTCAGGACAAACATCTATTGCTTGATACTCCATTCCAATATGTTTCATAGTGGCACATAATTCTCGATACGAGCGAGGGAGAACATTTGATGGTGGTAAAAAAAACTCACTAATCAATCTACAACAAAAAATATAATTCATTACTATAAACAATCTTAATGGTACATGTTTCACCTTTTAAAGACTATAATGACATATATAAAAAACCTTAGCATACATGACATTGCTATGTTGGATAAACCATTCATATCCTTCAAATTCACAAACACAATACAACAGAGAGAAGAGTAGATTGGGAGCCTTCGTAAAGGGTCGTGTTCGCCTTCTGAAGTAGAGGTATATCATGGACGACATCAATGTCATCCTCATCATAATCATCATCATTATCATCAGCAGCAACACCAATACCAAATGTGTCAACAATCAATGCATTCATACTATCATCTTCAAATGTGTTTTCTGGCGCATGATCATCATCTTCCATGGGATCGTGATCTTCAGCTCCAATACTCACACCTCCATGTTCCTCTATATTCACACCCCCATGTTCCTCTGAGATGTGATGGTCCATATCATGTACTACACTAGGGAGATCGACCTATATAAACAATGATGATAATCAAACCCCCTAGATATTTCACTTAACTTATTTTCCTTGTTTGCATTTGACTAACACATCAGATTTTCACCTATGCATTTGTGTAAGGATCATAGTCATCTACCCAAACTGTGGCTTGTTTTATTTGGTGTGTGGCAGTGTGTTGTTTCAGATCCTTCAATCCGTGGACTTGTGTCTACCTTTATCGATGGAGTTTGGCACTCTTTTAAAAATTTGTCTATCTTCCTTCCTCTTATGGTAGTTGAGACTTCTCTTGAAGATAGAGGTCTCATTTTTTCATAAGCTCTTTTGGGATGAGTGGTGGGCTATTAATTTTCTTCCAAAGAGATACTCGACAACCCTTTCTTGCCTGCTCTACTGGAGCTAATCTTTTGGGCGTGCTCATTGATGGCTAATAAGATTGGTTATTGGTGCTTGGAGTGCCCTTGTTGGTGGTTGAATTATGCTACATGAAGGTTCCTTATGTTGCTTCAAAGAAGATTTAATCTTGATGTCATGGACTCTGGGGTTTGTTCATTTTCTTTGTAATTGTGGGAAGTTGAGACCTGTCAGGTTTTGGTTCCTTTGCAAGTGTTGGTTGCAACATGGTTCTTCCCCTTCATTTTGATGGTTGTGACTCCTATCTTGCCTATGGACATTATCAATAAGATTTCGCTAGTTTACTGTGATGAGATGCTCTAGTTCCTTGTGGGTCTCTCTGCTTGTGCATGTCTGGGTTGGAAGGCGTGTCTGCTTGCCCCACCTGCTTTGTGGACTATTTTTTTGGTGGTGGTGGTTTTTTTATCCCTATCACACCTCTGTGTGAGTGTGTTGGTGGGTTGTGTGGTTGGGGCTTCTTTTCATCTTGTGGGTGTTATTACCTTGTTTGTTGCAAATGATATGGAGGATGAGGGAGATCTAAAACTTAGTGGTTGTGGTTTGGTTGTGGGGATTCTAGTTTGGCTTTGTTTGGAAGCCAATATTGTCATTTATAGAGTTGGGGATATGTTTCTACTAGGTGTTTAAGGCCTTATCCTACTTGGTGAGGTCACTCCTTTGCAGGGGTGGTTTGTGGGGTTAGAATTTATACTTTGCAATTTTGGAGTTGTGTGTAAAGGAATATTGGTGCTCCCTATTTTGGGATCTCGGTTGGGAAACTTATTTTATGATCTGGAGGCCTATTCGTGTGGCCTTCTTGGATGAATATGTTATGTGTGGCTCCTTATAGGGATAGATGTGATGGATCTCAGACTTGAGATGATACCTTGGTGGGATTTGGATTCTAAGTTTTCTCTATGTATTGTGGTTTGGGTTTTTGCCTATTTTTAATGTGTTTGGAAGCAAACTTGCACTTGGCTTCTCACAATTTGTAGTCATTCTTGGTAGAGTAACATCTTGTGAATGTGGTTTTAATGGACTAGCATTTATCTCTTTGGATTCCACTCTTGGTTTAAGCCATGATGGAAGTTTCTAATACTTTCATTTTTTTTGGTCTTTTTGTTTGGACTGTCCATCTTAGTTGGTATGGATAGTGGTCTTGTTTTCTTTTGTGGTCAGTCATTTGTTGATAGTTTTCAAGGGCTCATTATGGTCTATGGTTTTAGGTTGAATATTGTAGCACATTTTGGTGTTATTCTCCTCCTTGATAAGGCAGGGGTGTCTTGTTGGCCATGATATGGGATTGGCACATTTTGTTTGCTTCTTACTTTTTCATGGTTCCTATGGAGGTGGAACTGTCTCTAATGAGGTGGAAGCTTGCTTCATGGAAAAGGAGGTTTTTAAATTTATGTGGGCTTCTCCTTTATGTGGGTGTTTGGACATGGGATGGATTCATGATATGCTCTTCTTTCTGTTGGTCTCTTCCCTTTTTAGCCTATAGAAGTGGGTTCCTTTTCTATTAAGATGGAAAGGAGCTTTGCAGATGGGGGTGGAATTTCAACCATGGTGATGTTGTTTTTTGTTATAAGGTGGTTTTGGACACCATTATTTTTACCCATTATGAAGGCTTGGGGAGCCTTTCAAAATCCTTTCATTAGATTGGTCCACTATATGGGTTGTTGGTCGTGTGTTGTTAATGGCCTTTTTTGGCCTCTATGTTGTAAGTGGTCATTTGTGGCCTCTTGTTCTCCTAGTAGTCTTTTTTAGGAAGGCTAGTTACTCTATTGATAGAGTACCATTTGTGGCCTTGATTTGTAATAGCCAACACCTTTGTTAATGTGTTATTGATTTTTTGACACCCCCTAGGTTGTAGTTGTGTAAGAGCTACCCCCCTTATTCAGTTGCTAATTTAATCAACAAAATTTTCATACATTTGAAGAAACACTCAAATTTATTACCATCAGTATGAGATATCAAATTTTTAATAATTGTTTAGTTAGTGGAGACTTTTGTGGACATTTCTTTTGAATTTAGTAGTAAGACCAATTTTATGGTCCTAGTTCATCCCCTGAGACCAATGCTAAATCATATATATATATATAGAAAAATTTGAGGCTTTATGTGATTAAATTGCTTCTCTAAGATGCTATTGTGTTGTGTTGTAGAGAAAACTGCTCACACATGTTTAATAATAAATCTTTTTTGGGTTTTTTTCCTCATTTCATTGCCCTTCCAAAATATATTGATTTTTAAAATTTGGATAGATTATGTAGAATTTATGACTGTTTTACTACTACCTTGTTCTATTTCAATTAACATTTATAAATCTTCCAATTATTTATAACATATAATGTGATCAATAAATAGTGGAAACTATCTTTGTAGGTTGTGTAAATGAAACAACAATTGACTACGAATATGATTCATGCAATCCATGTCAGAGATGTTGTTTCATCTCCACATCTTATGTTTTATGTTTTAAGAAATTAACTATTGATGAAAATCAAGCTGAGTGGTACAAGGTTGTATTCTTTGATAGAAACCACATGCAACTAGCCAAACTCCAAGGAAACCTTAATGATCTTCTCTTCTCATAAGCATTGAAAATAAGTTATATAGTATTATAATGAAATACGTTTATCAAAACATTGTAGATGAAAGAGAGGTTGTGACATTCCCAATTTTTCTTTCCATATTTTTTTGTCTATATTTATTTACAATGCATACTATTTATGGAAACTATTGTTGGTAAATAGATTTGTCACTACGAATACTTCTTCAAAACTAACCTGATTTGCCTTGTGAGTAGTGTTGAATGTTTACAACAATTAGAGAGATTGTTGTGATATTTACAATCTTCCTCTATGTTTGAGGGAGAGAACTCCCTCTTATGATTTATTTTAATATTTTATGTGTGTGTGTACATATACATATATACATGTATAAATACACACACACACACACACACACGCATCTATGCACAAAAATATATGCATATACATACACCTAGATAGATAGATAGATAGATAGATATACATACATACACACATATATACATATACATGCATACATACATATATATGTATGATATAATACTTAGCTAAGTATCCCTTTATTCCACTTTTTTCCCATAGAATACTTTCCTTAGAGGAAATATGTATATATATGTATGTACGTATGTATATGTATCTATATATTCATGTATGTATATATGTATTATATATATATATTCATATATGTGTGTGTGTGTGTGTGTGTACACACATATACATGTATGTATGTATGTATGTATCTATATATGTTCAAAGTTGAAATCCCTGAGTGAATTTAGTCTTTGTGTTTATGAAAATATCATTTAACGACATGAATAATGAGGGAAGTGAATCATTTAATCTCCATCTTTGGTGTCCTCGAGGGAAATTATTCTATGGGAAAACATGTGGAATAAAGGGATATTAGTTTTTTTTTTTTTTTTTGTGTACCATCTTAAAAGTTAGCACCCATTAATTTGAAAGCTCAAAGACCATTTCAAACCCTATTTTAGTGATTTCCTAGAACATGGATGCATTTATGCTTGATTAGTTGCTTTTTCCTATCCGTTTCTTTTGCACCCCTAAAATGTGAGGCTTTTTCCATAGATTGTGCCTCCTTGACCTATACCTGAGGCAATGGTTTCATATCCCCCCCCCCAAGTGCAGTCATCCCTTTTTGTTTTGATGCCTGAAATTGGTATAAAAGGAGGCCTAATCGCTTCATTTGATCATCCACGAATTCAATAAGAAATCCACTCAATTCATCAATTAGAAGTTATTCATACACAAGTTCTATGTCCATTACATCCATTTTTACATGCAAGATCCATTACATACATGCTCAAGTCATCAATTGAAAGCTATCAAGTTCAAGGTGCATTCAAGGAGTTCAAGAAAAGCAAGGATTCATAGAAGGCATTCATTCCATTCAATCAAACAAGCATTTCCTTCCATAGATCTAGCTTCTTTCTTCATTGGAGATAGTGGAGTTGGCCATGAAGGGAAGAGACTTACATTCATCAACATTGCAGAAGAATTCAACTATTTAAGCATACTTACATCCATGATCTATGATTTAGCACTCTTAGATCTATTGCATTTGTGAAGACATCCTACATTCTACATACAAACATTCATACATCTTTGTGGGTAGAGGATTTGAATCCATCCATGAAGGTTTGATAAGCGAGGTCCTCTACTAGCTCTCAAGGTGAGTCCAATTTCCTCTCTGTCATCAGTCAACAAATTTTAGCTTGCAGGTTCTGGATCTAGCACGGTTTCAATTTTTGTTGCAATCTGCTACTTCATTTTCAGATCTGATCTTGTGACCTCTACTAGCCCTCAAGGTGAGTCCAATTTCCTCTTTGTCATTTCATAGCACTTATCAGATTAGGCCTTTTTATGTGCTTGATTGTTACATGTGCTTTTATTTTACTTGTATTGCATTTAATCAATCAACTAGCATTAGGTCACTTAATTAAACACAAAAAATCTCAATTGGCATTGATCATTATCAATCAACAAACAATAAAGGGAAAGCACAAATAAAAAAATAGATCTTTTTGATATTCACCCTTGAAAGGACTTGAATTTGGCATTAGCACCCCTATATCCATTTGGGCTATGCTAATCTAATTTGGGTTCTCTCGAAGGTTATATTTGGTGATCCCTCTTTCTCTTTCCCTAATGTGCATAAAAAA
>MU227648.1:0-13693 GCA_018584345.1 Thuja plicata | reverse complement strand
ATACATACATATACATACACACACACACACACACACACACGTGTTCTATGGGAAAACAAGTGGAATTAAGGGATACTTTCCCTTCATGTATGGTGTGTGTGTACATACATACATACATATACATACACACACACACACACACGTGTGTGTGTGTGTGTGTGTGTCCCAAATTGAAATCCTTGAGAAAATGTAGTCTGTGTCCTAAGAAATGGTATTTGACAACTTGAAGAATGAGGGAAGTGAATCATTTAGTATTCATATTTGGTATCCTCTAGGGAATGAATTATAGGGAAAACAAGTGGAATGAAGGGATACTTAGCTACATTTCCTTAACATTTTGTGAAGTTTTTCTCTGCCTTCTGAGGAGTGCAATAGGGGATTCTCTCTCTATGAGACCACATTGCTTTAAGCACCTCCCCATTAATATTCCCTCTTGTCTCCAACTTATCATCTATTAGTGGTTGTATGGATTTGATACAAATGTTGACTTTGAGCAATGAATTACCTGTAGTTAGTGATTTGGGATCCATAGTAAGTAAATGCAAAGCCAAACTTGTGTTTTCTTCTATGGGCAAGTGGTGCAAGCTAATAAGCGACAATCCATGGGATGTACAAGGAATTGTTGCACCGTCACTTACTTACATGAAAGAAAATGCTAGTGGGCTTAAGTTGTTTATGAGTAATGCACTTTGAGCAATGGATATTCCCAAGCTAAAATCCCTTGTTGCAGATTTTGAAGTCATAACAAGGCTTTACAAATATCTTCACCATTACTATTGGTGATCTAGCTACTTGAACTCTCACAAAATTCTCTCTCTCTCTCTCTCTCTCTCTCTCTCTCTCTCTCTCTCTCTCTCTCTCTCTCTCATATATATACATACATATGTATGTATGTGGCTGCATATGTGCATGTGTATGCATGTGTGTGTGTTTGTATATATACAAACACATACACACACATGCACACACACACACACATCTATGTATGTATATATGTACTCAATATATATACTCTAAGGAATAATCCTATTGGCTTGAATAATGTTATTTAACACTCAAAATTGTAGACATCATATTTCCATAGTCCATAGTACATCAAAGAGTGCTTCTGGATTCAACTGTGTGCATTTTATAATTTGCATCAACATTTCGGATCATACTCAAGGATTCATCATCAAAATGAAAGAGCATTGACAAGAGATAATCATTGAGTATGATTTGAAACGTTGATGTAAATAAAATGCACACAATTGAATCCAGAAGCACACTTGAAATTGTTATAATAATAGTTGCAATATTGAAATCAATGTAGACATGATAGTACATACGATAGTTGAGACTACATTAATTGTTCGTCACACCAAATTTCAAGGATATAGTACATAATGATTATTCAATCCAGGTTACAATATAGGCCATGAATTTTTTGATAACAACAAAAGACAATACTAAAACTAAGAGTTTTTCATTCATAGACTAACATATTTATATCTAGTATATGTATTTCTACAAATTGTTGGTTTATTAATCATAGATTATCAATAGTTATACTAAATATAAGTAATAGCAGACTTCAACAACTAACCATAAATATAGATGTTATATATGGAATCTAAGCACTAAGATGATCAATTTGTTAAATTTTATGACTTCAACATAAACTAATACTTCTCTATATCATATATTCTATAAATATTTCTTGGAAATCTAATGATTTCCACTTAAATACTTGCCTGCTCATGCTTATTATGTCCACTAGACAATTCTCCAATTAGCCATTCTTGTGAATAGAACCCTTGCACTTTTTATGTTATCAACCTCTTGATCCTTTTGCCCATTATGGTAGGACTTTGTTTTCCTTTTCTCTCCTATCACATCTCTAACTCTATTCTCTTCTTGTTGATGCACTCAAGAGCTTGACTTGTAGACCAAAATAAACCTATATAATAATAACAAGAAGAAACACAAGAAGTTATAACATTATTAAATAATGTACAACTAATGAAATTAAATGATTTTACCTAAGAAAACTTAGTAGATGTGCACGGAATAAACACTAACAACCTCCTTAAGTGCAACTTAGAGAGAAATATGCAAGAGATGCAATCAATGAAAGAAAATGCAATATGTAATATGCAATAGGAGATACATTATGGGTCGTGGAAACATCACCATATTAAGTACCCATATACAACTACAACTACGATGCAATGAAATTGTCATTCTCTCACAATTAGATAAAAGGAGAAAAACCTAGAGGAAGAAAATGTGTCTGCAAAAGAGAGTGAAAATGACGAATAGAAAAAAGTGAAAGGAAGGAGGACCTCTCAAGACCCTCTAAGGACTACTTCTTTCACCTGTAACATCAACTTACATGCATAAAAGTTAGTGACTGTTTACTAGTACTGTTAAAACTGCATATTCGTGGTAGAAGGTTGTGACATTTTGATCCATATGTCATTGATGTTATTGATTATTCTGAATTGGAAACAATAAAAATGCATTTTATCTTCAAATAGAAGTTTTATTTTTGTCAAACCGGAGCCTGAAATGGACCCGTTGAATGTCAGTCTCAAATCTCTGCTTAAACCCATTAATTAACTTACTCCCAACTAAATACTTTCTGATTTTGTCCGACTGTTGATGAACTTCCACCGCATATTGAAAAGCCTGCAGTTCTGGTCTGCTGATTTCATGTATCGCTTAGAGGCTTAATATGGCACCTTATTAAAACTGACTCCAGTGTTCTATATATTACCACATCAAAAATATAATTACTTCTTCTTCAAACATTATACACTGTGTATTTACATCCAAGAAAATGTGCAATAATCTATCTCTCTCAACAAGGATCCCTAAGATATCATTGAAAGCACCTATTACGTAAATTTATTGTAATTATTGTAACCCTGCGTTCCTTTTGTTATTTATTTTACATGTGGAATTCATGTTCCTGTATATTCAATTTCAATTTATGGTTTGTCAGAAATATAACTTCAAATTCAATTTACTCGTAACTGTTGGTCATTTCAGCTATTTAATGATGTTTTGTTTGAATTTTTACGATTTCAAAATTAAAAATCGCCCATTCATCCAAATTAAAAATCATGATTTCATTGTTTGAATATCATGCAGACAAGGTGATCTGAACATACTCATGACAAAATAATTGAATGGTTGCTTCATATACTACAATTGCTTCATATACTACAGTTCAAATGGAGCATGAATTCTAACATAACATGATTTGATGTCGATAATTCTTTTCAATATTATCGCATTAAAAATTTATAATTGAAATCCCCATAAATACAAAAATATTGTCATACAACAGGCAAGAGAACCCATCCCTAAATTGTAAATTGCATGGGAGAGATCTGCAGCAAAGATTGTTATCAGTGGTGGCATTTGAAAACGTGTGGATTTCTTCAATTTCAGATACTTGCATCATTTTCTCTCTCCAGTTATCTAGCAAATGGCCACTGATACTTCTTAATTTTGTTTTTATATGGTTGTGAAGGTGGGATGTGATATAGAATCTTAAAGCTGGGCATGTTGAGAGATTCATTCTAAGCTAGGAATTTCCATAGTGATTATATGAATTTTAGATCAATCACATTTGCAGGGAGATATTTCCTAAAGCTCTGTGATAACATGCGTATAAGCAGCAGTGAACTAGTGAAAATTTTGTTTCACATTGTTTGGCATTAATATGTCCATTTTCAAGTATACAGTTTATTTTTCGTGCATGACTGTTGAGAGATTATGTTTGACTATACTACTTGATGGTAGGACACAAACAATAAGTTAGAAATAGTAATTTAAATACACCATGTTTGCAAAAATACAATAACAGAAAATGAAAATCAATTTCACTGTTACATGAATGTGAGACTGCATTAAATGCTTGTATATAGGCTGGGGAGATTGCAGAATCATTCAATGTGAAATCTATCCTCCAATTCTCAAACTCAAAGAAACACTATTAAAAAACATAAATTTTGAGAGACCATAATCTGTGGTAGACTTGCAAAGCCCTGAGATGAGCCAGCAGTGGCAGGTGTCTACTGAAATTAAACCTCAGAAAGACTGAATGAAAAGGAATGATCCAATCTTCCTCAATACCTTGTAAGGTCCATAAAATCGTGGCTTCAGCTTCTCAGTTCCACTCCCTTTGATTGAAGATTGTCTATACAGTTGCAACCTCAAAAACACCATGTCCCCCCAACCTCAAAAATTCTCTCTATTTAGTGTCTTTCAGCATACATTGCTAATTTTAGGCCAGCTGCAAGTTTACTTTAAGAGTTTTCAAGATGTCCATATTTTGTTGTACCATATCATTAGCTCTTGGAACTCTACTATCCATTAAGATCAAAACCACAAATGAAGTAGCATCATAACCACAAAGTGCCTTAAAGGGAGCCATACTGATAGACATACGATGTGTTGTGTTGTAGACAAAATCTCCCAAGTGCAACCACTTGATCCAAGCTGTTTGCTGCCTTGCAACATAGTTCCTTAAGTGGGCATGAGCCCGTGGTGCAACGACAGTTGCAACCCCCTGTTGATAGGGGTGTTGCAGGTTCGAATCATGCAAAGTCCCATCCCGGCATGTTCGAGATTGGCAAATGGTTTCGCGTGCAGTCTCAGCTGTTAATGGTCTGTCGTACGTTCAGTGCTTTGGTGGTGACATGGATACATGCTAACCTTGTCTTCGCAGGTGGTTGGCATCGACGGTGTGGGTGGTGTTCGTGTCGGGAGATATAAGGGTGACGCATTACCACCATTCATGGGAGATATAAGGAGGTCGGCTTGGATGGAGAGATAAGGTACGATTCAAAGGCGGTTTAAATAGAGATTGTTAGATCTAGTAGGTGTTAATGCCTCGGCAATCTCACAAGTTATATCACCTCGGGGTGGGGTTTCTAGCCCTCACTGGTTCAAAGCTATGTCAAAAGCAATTACCGATTTTAAAAAAATATAGTTTCTTAAGTAATCTTCTAATAATTTGTTCACAATTTCAGTTTATCCATCAGCTTTGAGTGCTTGGTGTCAACTCTATCTCTGGCGATCAAAAGAGATCTTGACAAAACAAGCCGAGAATGACCTCGTTTCTCAGCCTCTTTTCCTTCACATCTAAAATAGTCTCAGGTTCAAAAAATCAATTTTCCCTCATCATTAAGTGGTGGCAGCTCTTGTAAAGTGATGATCTGTTGTCTAAGAGCTAGCTTTGATACAGAAGACGTGGAAAATATTATGAGTTTCACTTTTAGCTGGAAGTTCCAACTCATATGTGTTGATGTGAGTTTTGTTCCACTACAACATACAAAATCGAAGACTTAATATTCCCAGATGAAATACCAAATTTCTAACTCTCTCTTGAATAAGGATGCTCATATGCTAAGCAATGTATATGAAATGTGTGATCAAATAAGACAACCTCAAGGTTCCTTCTTAATCATGGACTTCACTCAGTTATTTTGATGTAATATGCTGGTTATAACAAAGGGACATATGTTGTTCAATCAATGGATATCAACTGCTTTAACAACTTCAATAACTTCTAACCAAATGACTTGCAAAGAGATAAAAGCTATCTAACTCTAAGAATGTGGGGTGAGCCTCTAGCCAATCCTTGTTTTGCCATGTCAACTAAGCATAGGAGGGTGCTAGCTTCTAAGGATGCAGGAATGATTTTCACATTGTCAACATTCATCCAAATACCCTATGAAGGCACAATCTAAATGAATATCTCCAATAGAAGTTAAACACTTGCAATATAGGCCCAAATCTAACCTTGCACTGTTACATAAAAATCAGCAAGTACCAAAAGGTATGAACACTAGCTCCATCATTAATCACCATTCAACAATATCTTCCATTCATCTACTTCTACTTAACATGAAATGAAATCTACACTAATTGAGGAAATTCAAGCTGATGAAAATTTTTTCTGATTTTTTCTCACTTGTATCTTTACTTTCTTGAGCTCCATCTTGTTGATCTTGTCTTGAATCCTCAAACTTGGTAATCTGATTTGTACTTCCTTCTCATTTGAAGTCCTTGAGCTTGAGTTTGTTTCCTCCTTTTTCTTTTCTCACTTGAAATCTTGAGCTTGGCCTCACCAGCACCTCCTTGTTCTCCAAGCTTCCCCCAACAATTTCCTCGCAAAACCAAGAAAGAGAGATGCATTAAGTTAATGAAATTATGTAAATCTTAAAAGTTCATGAAATGCAATCACATTAATACCAGACAATAATGATTTTTCTCAATTTCGAGATCAAGTCCCTTTATCTTTTACGATTCAAAATAATTTTGATCCTACAACTTGAAATGAATTTACTTGAAATTTGGAAAATAACTTGTTTTTTCAAGGCATGTCATGCCCAGATTTTACCTTCCTTACCACCTTTACTCTCTGATTTTAGGAGAAAATATTGCTTTATGTGCAAAATTGATGTCATTTGAAGCTTAAATTAATGAAATTGTTGTCGTCTCGAGATAGCTTGCTGCCTTGGAGGAAATTTGTTGACTTATGTGAAGGGATCTCACTATCCAAAACATGAAGAAAATCGATGCCTCATTAAAGAAAAATTGCTGCCAATTAACAAAGGTGTTTTAACTTGCATCTAACGTTGAGAATAAACACTTATCTCCATTTATATAGGCAATGAGGATTTGAAAGGGTAAGTCTTCATATGCAGGCCGACTTGGCTTTATAAACGTACCCAATGGAAAAATCATTTTATTTAATCATTTCCAGCCCCCCTAAAGGCCAACTAGATCAAGGTCAGATGATGACTTTAGAATGTTTAACTATCCTTGATAACAAATATTGTGAATTAACTCTAGGCTGAGCCTGTTATAGGAACTTTGATATGAGGGAGGAATAAGACTTCCTCCTAGGGTGGCGAAATTTGCCACTCCAAGAGGAAAAATTTCAGTTTCAAAAAAAAAATCTTCTCCCCTCTTTTCACCTTCAAAAATACCCTTCTAAATCTCAAGACTTGATCTCGGATTTTGATTTCCATCTTTGGGAAAGTCAAAAAATATGTTTTACCACCTGCCTACCAAGGGGCAGAATTTTGATATGCTAGAGGAATCGAGGTTCCTCTAAGGGTGGCGGAATCCACCACTCTCAATGGAAAATTCCTCCTTTACCCTCATTTTCCTCAAACACTTTTCTCTCTCAATCTTTGGCACATCACTCAATCTCTTGCTTGATTTGATCATCCTTCAATTTGGAGTCATCAACTTCATGTTTCCTCTCATAACACTTAGCGAAAAACTAAGGGGGGAGAGGAATTTGAATCAAAGTCTCAACTCTTGTTGGATTCAGCCCTCCTATGGTCTTAATCTTTTATTTTCTTCAAACTAACCCAGTCATGCTCAAGTTAACTTCTTTCCCCATGAAAGTAGAGATCATACTTATGGGAGGAAAGATTCCTCTTGAGGTGGGGGAATCCGCCACCCTTAGAGGAATTTTCCTTAACTCGCCCCATTTTCCGCCAACATCCATTTCACTCATTGACTTACCTAATCACTTAATTTCTCCATTCGTTCAATCACTATGTAAATTAGAAGGGCATGACCATACCTTCCTTTGTTCTTTCATTGCCATACAAATTGGGATGTTGAGTTGATGTTTGCCCAATCCTAGCTAGTACAGAGATTTAGGTGGTGAGAGGAATTTTGGAATTTTCCTCATCATACTTCGATCTGCTCTCAAATTTCTTCATCAACCTTCAAATATTACCAGCTCGCTCCTAGCAAACTTCATTCAACTCATGACTAAATCATTGATTTGATTTACCCATCTTGACGAGGCGAAAATCAGGAGGATGAGAGGAATACGTTCTTCATGTTTGATACATCCTCAAAATTCTCACTTATCTAGCCCTTGATTCGCATCCCTTTCTAACAAAATGGTCTTACCTTGCTATCTCGATCATCTTTTTCAAACCCAAGTGGAGGTCATAAATTTAAGGTGTGGGAGGAATTTGAATTCCTCGTCATACTTGGTCACCCACACTTAGTTGATTTTATCCCTTTTCAACTCATGATTCAAATGCAGATTGTAAGGCCACTTGGCCCTAGTTGACTAAGTGCCAACACCTTGACTCACCTATCCTCATACTCAAAATGGATTCCAAGACCTGACCAATTTTTCCCTTTCCTCCTGACTTAATCAAACTCTTCCTAAGGCTTGGAGACTTGGAAATTGTCACCGACTAAGGCTACCTAGGAATACTACTCCTACTGCTAAAGCAAAAAGAGGGGGGTCCCCATTTGCAATGGGGTGATGGTGTGAAGATCTCACAATAATAAGCTACCTCACCAATCTTCCTCAATACCTTGTAAGGTCCATAAAATTGTGGCTTCAACTTCTCAGTTCCACTCCCTTTGATTGAAGGTTGTCTATAGAGTTGAAACCTCAAAAATACCATGTCCCCAACCTCAAAAACCCTCTCTATTGAGTGTCTTTCAGCATACATTGCCAATTTTAGGCCTATTGCAAGTTTACTTAAAGAGTTTTCAAAATGTCCATATTTTTTTATACCACATCATTAGCTCTTGGAACTCTACTATCCATCATTAGCTCTTGGAAAACTTATACCACACCATTAGCTCCTGGAAAACTTCTTTACTGAACATTCTATATAGTTGGGTTTTCACTCCTTGCTCTAGTATGATTTCAATTTTAAACATATTGACACGATTAATGAGATGACTTTCAGAAGTAACAAATTTTCCCATCTATTGATATTCACCTATTACATCACACTTAATGGCTACATCAATAGCAATCAGCTCACATGAAAACATTAACAACTACAATGCCTACCTTGCTTGAAGAGCAACTAAAAATAAAATGCAGGGCGGAGGATATATCGGCATAGCTCCTATTTTGAATGTAGAATGCTCACAGCCATTGCCTGGACAAGGAGGGCTTGCCTTCATTTTGCCAAATAATATTTTGTTGTGATTTTTGAGTTCTGACCCTCACTTTTCTCTCGAGGCTCTGAGACAACATGATGGGATCATTGGTCAAAAGTTTGGCCAGATATCGGTTCACAAAACTGAAATCTTCCAGTACTTTGAGTTTAGGTTCCAATATTGTTTTTGTAGATTCGATAATCTTGGGCCTTGTCTTCACGATAAGGAGGGTATCTAGTTAGGCAAATTTGTAATAAAGTTGTTCCTATATGCAGCCGATCTCATTTTGATTGCCAAATCTGTCTGTGGATTGCAAGAACATTTATTTTCTCTTGAGCACTTTTGCAGTATGGTGGGGATGTAGGTCAATATCAGCAAGACTAAAGTTATGGTTTTCTCCAAAAATAAAAAGCAGCATCAACATGAGTATTATTTTGGTGGCAGCGTTCTCGAGGAAGTTGTGGAGTATAAATATCTCGGCATTGATTTCAACAAACATCTAAGCTAGCCAGGTTGCATAAATAAAAGGACTTTATGTGGATGGAAGGCATTTTATGCTCTTCAAAATAAGTGTCGTGAAGCGGAGGTTTGGGATTGGAAAACTATTCAAATATTGTTTGGTCTTCTTGTGTTGCCAGTTGTTCTATATGGGTGTGAATTATGGGCCAGCAACACTTCAATAGCACAATGGAAGAAAATCGAAGGAATCCAAAAGCATTTGATCACAAGAAAATTTAAAATTAAAAGCACCGTCCCATATAATATCATGCTAAGCGAAATGGGGCTGCCCCTATCGAGGCACTTGCTATGGCTCGCCTTAAAAGCTATCTAAAAAGAATCAAAAAATGGAAGGAGATAGATGGCCTAATGTTATCTTCAATGATACATTGTGCAAATGAAAAAAGATGTGGATGCAACAAAACATCAAGTGGATGAGGAAATGGAATATCCAATTCAATATGTGCTCCACAAATAACAAGGAAATAAAGGTCTTCGTTATGGAGAAATTTTACAAGAGAAATTGGGGAAATGGGATTGGAAGGAAGAAAATATATTATGTCAATGAGTTCAACCCCGCGTGTGATCAACTCCAAAAAGCGTCCATAGGTGCCAACATTTATTGGAGAGCTAAAATTCTTATTGCCCAGCTAAGAACCAACTCTCATCAACTCCGCTGTGAGACTAGGCGTTGGAAGAGGCCAAAGGAGGCTTGGGAAGAGAGAATTTGCAGGTTTTGTAACTTGGGAAAGTGGAAACCGAACATCACTTTATTTTAGAATGTGAAGCCTACAAGAACAACATAGATAAATTTGTGGATACTTTATCAAATAGCTCTTGGCATAACCTATTCAACAAGGTTTCCTTGTTGTCCCATAGGCTATGTTTAGTCTCGTAGATGTAAAAATTCTATCTATCTATCTATCAGTGAAGCCACACTTCTCAAACTAATGAATAACCTTCTCTACGTTGTGGAGGGTTTGACGGTTCTGCAGTTGGGGTTCTAATTTGAGAATCTAAGTGATGTCGGCCTCAGACAGGTTAAGTTTGGTGGAGGCAAATTGTGAAAAGAGGGTATGCGAATGAACTTCACTTTATTACATATAAATTAATAATGTTTCCAACTTTTATATAGACATGTACATTTTTAAAGTGTCATTGATTGTGGGAAAGAACAAGTTCTAATGGTTGTGATAGTAATTGTAGATTTAATACTCATATTTGTTGATTTCATATCTACATTTGTTGATTTAATGTCCAATTTTTTTTTGACAGCATTGCACCAATAGTTTTGACTTTAAATTTGTTATTGCTATGATGACTACTCATAATTGAATGAAATGTACGACTAGTTGAAAAAGATAACCAATCATATGATGTCACATAAGCTGCATCGGTCTCACTTTTATTTTGGGTTGTTTTAGACACCTTAGCAAAGAGCATGCTAGTGTGACATCATATTTGATGACGTGGCCTTGAAACCTTAGTTATAAGCAGGGGACTTGCCAAGTAAGGTGATGTAAAAAATTGGGAGTGATTTGAAATTTCCACCAAGGATTTTGAGAAGAACGAACTTAGGGTGCTCAACTACTAGGTCCTCTCCACTATTAATTATATTGACAACTTTCGTTATTTCTTGCTTCTGAATTTTGTGTCAAGTTGCACTTTTAGGTGCAAAAGAAGATTTTGTATTTTAGGTGTCTAAAAAGTTGAAGGAGGTGAATAGTCTCTTGGATTTTGTATTGTATTTTTTTTCTTTCTTTGATACTATTTTGTTGTTGTTTAGTTTTAACTAGAATTTTGGCACAAGTTTCAATGCACTTTGTGTTCGTTATAAATCTTAAAAAAAAATAGAAGAAAAAAAAGGTAAAAAAGGAAAAAAACCTAAACGTATGGTTTCTCTTGGCTTTCTCCTGGTACTTGGAGTAACAACATGAAATTCCCCCATGTTTCAATAGGGAGGCTTGTCTGGTTTTGCAAAATTATTTGGGATATTTTGAATTTTTTTTATTTTGGCATTAAATTTATGTGAATTCCTATTTTATCATGCTCTTGCTTGAGCAACAAGATTCATTTAATCTATTAGATTATAAAACTTGCTAGTTACTTTTGACAAATTTCAAGAGTTTTTCCTAGTTGTTTGTTTATTTTTATATTTGTCTACAAATTAGGATTACTTGAAAGTTGAGAATGACTTTGTGTTCATAATGCATAATTTAAAAATGGAAAAAGGGTGTAAAAAAACCTAAACGTATGCTTCTCCTAGCTTTCTATTGGTATTTGAGTAATAGCTAGGAAAAATTTGGATGTTTTGGATAGGTAGGATTGTCTGGTTTTGCATAATTATTTGGGAAATTTTGAGTTTTGTATTTTGACATTATTTTATATGAATTCCTATATCATCATGCTCTTGCTTGGGTAGCAAGGCTTGATACATCTATTAGAATAGCTAGTTACTTTTGACAAATTTCAAGGGTTTATTTTGAATGACAAAGTCTGAGACCTTGACATAAAACCCTTGTTTTGGACAAAGTTCCTTATGGTCCAAATCGATAGGAACTACGTCAATTACCTGCAATAGTGCTAAGTGATGCTTGCTTGTGACTTCAAAGTTTGCATGTTCATGTTCTACAGAAGCTTCAAAAGAATTTGTGGAACTAATATTTCCATAACTAAACCAGTAAATAAAATCTAAAAAGGTAGCAAAGGATCACTAGAATGTACAACAAGGCTCTATATGTAGTTATCTCCTTCATATAATGGTTGCACAGGCTCAAAATTTCAAAGCTTAGACTATGCCAAGTTTCTATAAAAACCAAGCTTCACTACTTTAATGAAGTTTCCAAATGAGTTAAACCCTAATATTTGGCAAATATCCATGAGCAAAATAAAATAAAAACTATTCTAAATTTTCCTTCGAGAAGCTTTAAATCATTCCATTGTTGTGAATCTTTAATTTCTCTACTTAAAGACTTTAACCTTTTCTGATAAATTCATCAGACTTTCACCTAATGCTTAATAAATATTTGATCTATTATGGGAAGCATTTAAAGCTCCAACTTCCTCAAATATTAACTTAAAACTCGACAAAATGAAACTCTTAGTTAAGAATACCCCAAATTTCTTTCCTTCCTACTGAATTTGTAGATTTTGCTAATTTTCCTCCACTACTACTCAATAAATCCTTTAGAAAACAAATATTACTCTCTAACCTATAATTATAATTACTTCAAAACCACAATTCATAAAATAGAGTCACTCTATAAAAATATTACAACATATATCATTATTTTGCAAAATATGTTGGCAAGTGGCTCATTTAAGAGCGTTTAATAATACATTAGGGTTGTCATTTATGGAAACACATCAGTTATGAATGATCGCTTGGAGCTAAACATAGTTTTGGAGTTAAGGCTTGTAAAAATGACCAAGTCCAGAAAGTAGTTTACAGGGTATAGGAGTACACTTTTGGGAAACAAACACTGTATATTATGAATGAAGATATGCAAGCTTAGAGGAAGCTATTTTGGGGTATGATAGACCTTCAATTAAGGTCTCTTGAGTTTTGGAGTTCAGAGATGAAAGATACAGATATTTGAAGACATGCGAAGACAGTGATACAATGAGACAAAACAATTGAATGGTCGCGATGATTGAGGGAGTGTAACGTGGAATCCAAACGTGCTATGTTGGATTTGGATTGTATATTACCTATATTTTGGTAATGTATGATTTTTGACTTTGTATTTACTTTTTGTATAAGTGTTGGTTCCATTTTTGTGATGTATTCGGGAGTCGACTGGGTATGTAATAATGTATATATATGAAGAGCTTTTGAGAAGCGAAGTATGGTATGTATGCCAATGAATGAATGGATGAATTATGATGTCAAAATCAAATAGATGGTGATGTGAGCTACAAATGGAACTACTTAAGTGTAAAAGATGCTTGTTTATGTTTATTTTGATAAAACATTGTAACAGAGACATATTTTTGATTGTATGAGCAGTGAGCTCAATGTATACCTTTAACAGGGGTTTGTATTCCTTTAATAGGGAAATGTACTAATGTGATATTTAGCTCCTAACAGGGAAATAATAATTTTAGTGCATATTTGTGGGTACCATCCCCACACTAGTAGATTTGAACCCAAATTTTGACCAAAATTTCCGACCAAAGTGCAAAATGGTTTTAAAATTTTCTTTTTTTTTCTTTCTATGCCCGTGTTGGTCGAAAATTTGAACCAACACATCCCGTG
>MU227647.1:2246543-2263204 GCA_018584345.1 Thuja plicata | reverse complement strand
GGGAAATTGAGTTTTGACTGCTACAGAACGGTTTCCGCATCTCCTTAGTGCTTTTCCGCAAGTGGCTAAATGGTGAATTGTGCACGATGCAAAGACATAGATTTGTTCTCTAGTGTTCAATGATCCTATCGGTGAAAACAAAATGCAATTTGGAGTCAGGATCACAAAGTTCTAACAAAGCAAAAAATACTGTTGAACTTCTCCATTGCGGGTTTCGCAGTTCATGGTGCGTTTTCTGCAAACTTAAGTAATAATATGGTCGCCCGAATTTGTTAAAAGAGAAACATTGATTTTTTTTTAAAGTGATTAAATAAACATGTGCTTTAAGTTAAAATGACTTGCACACTTAAAATTGACGTGCGGAAAAACGGTTAGCTGCTTCACCATAGTGCGGATTTCGCACCTCCTCTATGCGATTCCCGCAAAGAAGGATTCAATGGTCACTTAATTTGTTTTATCGAACAAATTCAAACTGAGATAATGATCTCTATTTCCAGTTTTGAAAAATGAGAAATGGAGAAATTTTGGAGGCGACCATGGTCAACAGGTTTTCAAAATGGTGTGGCTATATAGCGGGGATCATGGCATGATCACAGAGTTCAAAAAAAAAAAAAATTGACCTCCATCTCAAGAATAGAAAAAGACATGATAAAATCTACTATGTCGGCCACAGCGAAAGGGAAGATGAAGACTTACATAAAATAGGCACCGATTGCATTGAATGAAACTTTACAATTGACATACGTAACACAGAGAGGCTTCTTCAAGGTGCCAGAGGTGGAATAATTCATGATAGAGATATCATTGTTGTTGGAGAATCAGGACTATTTACTCCTGAATATGTTTCTTTTGTGCAAAGAGCAGCAGTACGGCTGTACTGGTTGGTGAGTCCATTGTCAAGCAGAATGATCTAGTAGCCAACATTACTGGGCTATTTGGGAAGGATATTTCAAGAAGACTTTAAATGAGGATAAGCGTAGCCTAAGTCATCAAAATGTTGGAATTCTAATCAATCAGTTGGCACAAAATTGATCATGTAATCTTGGAGTTGATCATGGCTCTTCCATCCAGCATACCGTTTGAGAATGAATTATGGTGATGACATAGGCAGAGTTTATCATTACCAATTCATTGTACGATAACCATGGCTTCTCACAAAATGAAAACAGAGAATAAAGTTGATGCAGTGAGTGGTTAGAGAGGTTTCTAATTCATTTGTTTTCTAGATTTGATGACTGTCGAAAGGATGACGTTTCACCAGAGCATCAGGCTTTTGCTCAGTTATTGCAAGCACCTCGAGATGACACAAGTTATTGTTAAGGAACAATTTCCTGCACCTAGATTGATTGTATGTGATCAACATGAATCACATGCATACCTTTTGTTTGTTAAAGTTAAATTTGCAGCAACATATGACATAGCTAACGAGGAGACATAATATTAATAGAGGCCTGCAAGTGTCTGTCAAACATCTTCAACATTATGTCGAGCAATCTTGATATCATAGACTAAATTATATTAATTTGATAAAAGTCTATTCAGTTCATCTTATCGAGCAAGGTTATATGAAGGGACAAGGTCAGATTATTTTCCTCTTTGTTGTAATTTCGTAGCCACTTGTCCCCTGTCCTTTCGAATTCTGGAAGTTGTAACACTTTGTATTCCCATGAATATTGTACATTGTAAGTCTGATATATACTGTCGAAGAAGTGAATAAAGGGGGGTCGGAAAATTGTTGACATAGGGGGGAGGTTGCAGAGACAATCACGCTTGGTGTCAATTCTTTACTGTCTAGGTGCTTCCCTTTTCTGCATACAGTCAAAGAGCTGGAGTGGAGGAGAGAGCATGTTTTAGTTCTGTATTTTCATTCATGCATTAAGATTAATGTTCAGGGTTTTGTAATAGATTTGGCTATAGTCTGTAAGCAAATATGATCAGAGTATTGTATCTGTGTGTTTAAAACAAAGAAAGGTGTTGTTATGAATTAGAGTATTTGAACAACACTTTTCTGATTATTTTCAATCAGAGTATTGTTATGGTCAGTTTTGAGCACTTTCTTGTATTCTTAGTCAAATGGTGATTGGGAGATAGATCAGAGTACTGTCGACTGATCCTATTGCACAAATTTGAATGTTCAATCTTCATTTTTCATCTCATGTCATTGCATTTGCATAACAAACAACATTTTTGCATCACCAATGTTGGGAAGCCATATGATGTGTGAGTTCCTTAAATTGGATAGGATTAGAATCTTAATCTGCCTGAGTTAGTTCTGGATAGGATTAGCTTGGTCTTTCCTCTGTTATTCTCTGGTTAAGAACATACCCTGCTGTAGGAATTAGGAATAAAACATAATTCATTGAATATCATTCATATAGGGAGCTGTACCTTAATTCAGAGGGAAGCTAGTTATTCTTAGAAAGAGTTTCACAACTGTTGAAAGTTGTTGTTCATTATAAAATTGGGCAAATAAAAGGAGTAAAAGAAGAAGAACAAATCTGTTTACCGACACAAGAAACATATTCAATATGTGTCCTAAAGGTAGAAAGTTACTCCAAAATATTTGTTTGTATTTTAGTGACATTATCTCCAAGCTACTTGTATTGATCTTTTAGATTAGAAAATTATGAATGATTAGACATTAGAAATCAATGTTGATACAAAATATCAATTCTATTTGAAGTCATATGCAAAACAAAGAATATGGTCATTGTATTTAGTTAAAAACCCTTTGTACATGACATGTAAACAGATTCAATACAAAAAAGAAATATAGAAGTGGCAACAACAGTTTGAAGCCCTGATATTCTTGGTTGACACTAGATTTTTGACCCCTAACTTAACAATTCAAGGAAGATTAAATAAATTTGGGTGCTTTAACAAAAAATAACTAGAATGCACCCATAGATGAAAATTCTCTGACACAACAGAAAGTAAAATTTTGGTCAAGAGTTAACATATGCATGAAACTTCTTGATAACATTCTCAAAAGATATTTCTAACCAAAATCTCATAGGATAAGGTCTGAAACATCAACTAATAACTTGGACAGATTTTCCCTACACACCCTTATAAAATTTAATGGATTGTGGAGCCCTTAGATCTATAATTTAATAACTTTTTAAAAGAGACAAAAATCAGACATCAAATACCAAAAATCAATGTTTAAAGGATACATCCCGTCAAGATAATTAAATATCGGGGTTACACCTAGGTTGCAACAATAAAATGCTACACAAGTAATGGTGAGGTTCCTAGTTATATTTCACGATGAAGCATTTGGTATAGTGGTGCCAGTGCAAATAACATATAGTTACAAGATGACAATTTAAAGCTACATGAACAAAATATAGTTACATGAGCAATCATATAGCTACATGATGACAATTTAAAGCTACAGGAACAACATATAGCTACAAGAGAAATCAATAAACAATAAAGAAAAAAAAGAACACCATTCAAGTCAGAAAAATAAGTACATATTCATAGTGCTTCAATAATACTAAAAGATAATGTTGTTGTTACAAGCATGACAAAGGTAAAATTCTATTTTTGATGATGCACATGTTAGAGGAATTAAAAGGGTAATCATCATGTCACAAACATGGTATATAAATTATGCATTATGATCTTATAGAATTAAAACAATTAATGAAAAATATTCAAAAGACCTTAAGATCAGTTTATGGTGCTTGTTGGAAGATATACATATAGCTACAAGAACAAGATATAGCTACATGATGACAATTTAAAGTTACTTGAACAACATATAAAGCTACAAGAACAACGTATGGCTACAAAAACAACATAAAGTTGTAGGAACAACATATATCTAGATGATGATAATTTAAATCTATAGGAACAACATATAACTTTATGATGGCAATTTAAAGCTATAGGATCAAAATATAGCTATAGGAGAAATCAATAAACAACAAAGAAACAAAAGAGCATCGTTCAAGTTGGAAAAAGAAGTACATATTCATAGTGCTTCAATGATACTAAAAGACAATGTTGATGTTACATGCATGATAGAGGTAAAATTGTAGTTTTGATGGTGCACATGTTAGAGGAAATAGAAGGGTAATGATCATGTCACATGGAGGGTACATTGTTACCTTTTTTCACTCATAGCTCAAATTGGTAGAGCTAGATCAACTTGTGTTAATTTCAAGGTGAAAAGTTAAGTTCATTTATGTTTCACTTAACTATTGCATTTATTGGAGTTAATGAGAAAAATTTTAGTTCTAGTCTGCAATATGTTCCATAAAAGAAAGATACCCATAATATTCCCCAAGTTACCCATTGTCATGGATATGATAAATGAAGCTACAAGGAACATGTCAGAGCATGAGGTTCAAATGAGAGCTACAATCATTATAAAGGAAATCAAAATCCCATTCAAAGCAAAAGGTGGCAGCTATTTGAACAATTATTGTAATATGCAAGAACAATGAAGTTTGTCAAACGCAAATGTATTTTTCATCACTGAGTGTCATACACAAAATGAACAAATAATAGAACAAGTTAGCCGGTTGATTAGATCATTATGTAGAGAAACATATACTATGAGCGAAAATACAGCTACAACTCTATAAACTGAGCATCCATTGGAGGGTAGAGAGGATAAGAAAGACACAAGATTACAACAATGTTTTGTAATAAGTTCATAGTAATCAATACATTTTGAAACTTGGAGATGTATAATGTCACTAACCAGACACAATAGTTATTCATGGAGTTGTCATATTAGTGTTGTAAATCCCATAGTTTAAAGAGCAAGATAGTTCACTGATTTATGATAGTGGCATAGAAGTCTCGTGCCATTATAGTTATGTTTTAAAGATGCAATTACAAAATGAAATAATTGTGAACTTTAAAGCCATGTTTCCTTTCCAGTTTTAAATCAAACGAAAATCATGCTCCTACACACTAAAAATAGCTATGCCATGTTTCATGAATAAAATGGATGGGGCTCAAATGGATAAAGGAGGCTCAAATGAAGTAAAAGATGCAAATAATGGTATTTGTTCATGTCTTCTGTTTTCACCAATAAGGGTTTGAACCTAGAACCAGTAGGTTCCATTATTCATCACGATTATAAAAGAAGTAAAACCCAGATTTATATGTAAGGGTTTGGGCTAGAAACCATGTCATAAACTCACAGCAACCCTCATTCTACATAAAGAAATATGTTACATCATAAGGGGTTGTGACTTTATTTTGAAAGATACAATGAAATGTACAAAGAATAAAAAAAATCTTTTCCCAGAAACCCTCAAAATGTTCTCATAAAAACACTGCAAGAAAGGTCACAACAAGTATAGTTTCATATTTTTGATATGATTCGACACAAAACTAAAATATCAAAAAAGGCCTTAAGGTCTGTATATTTTCCTTTTAAGAATCAATATACAGAGTTCATATCAAAAGAAAGGGTCTGAACCAAAAGAAACTTACCTGAAGATTCATGGTATGTAGAGAGTTGTGCAATAAATCTTCCTTAAAATCTCCAAGAAGCCATCAAGAAACTCTACCCTAATTCGGCTCCATCCATCCAGGAGAGAAAAACAAAGAATGAGGAAAAGTTGTCTTTTGACATTTTAGGGTTTCAACCCTAATTCTACCATGGAAGAGAGATAGGGCATTGTTTTCACCTTGTTATTTTTTATCTTCTCTTCATGAGCTTAATGGCCACAGGGTTATGCAAAGCTTTCATGCCTTATGAGGTTGTAATAAAATGGATATACTTTTATTTAATTAAATTTATACTTATTAACTATTTTTGGGTTGCTTAATATATATTAATTTAATTAAACAAAAATATTAATTATTTCCTTATGTTATCAGAATGTAGTTTAATATTTATTAGGTATTATATTATAAATACCTAATAGATATTAAATTTGAGATGCAAAAAGGATAAAAAAAGTTAGATTCTTTTTGTAAATTACATGGGGGGATTTTTGAGCTTGAAGTCCTGATTTTAGAAATACCTTAAATGTGCTGATGAAGAGGGAGGAGATGTTCTTTCTGTGTAATTAAGGAGGTGATTGGAGGGGATTTTATTTAGTTTTTTTGCAATTTGAGTGGTGTTGAAATATTTTTGGAGTTGATATTAGTTATACTGTTAGGGTTTGAAAGATAAATATTGAACACTTTCATACAAATTTAACTAATAAATAAAATGAATAAAATACACAGAAATAGAACAAGAAGACACAAAGATTTAACATGGTTCACCCAATCTCAGGCTACATCCACCAAATAGAGATTCCAATATTATTATCTAGTAAATAAAATTGATTACAATTTGTAATCCCTTGCAACTCAATACCGCTACAAGAAGCTGCCAAATTCTCATTTGAAAAGCCCTAACCCTAATCCATTTTAACAAGACTTATGTTGGTTACAAAATAGGGTTAAAGAATATGTCGTCCAATATAAAAATAACTCCCAACGCATTTTTACAATAATAAAATTCTCTTGAGCTTCACGGGGCGTTGCCCCTGCACCTTGCAAGGGGCATTGCCCCTTCATCCTATTTTGGGGGCGCTGCCCCCAAACTCCCATTGAAAAATATGAGAGAAAACTACACTAATAAAAGTGGGAAAATTAACCTCTGAGTCTAATTAGGATCCATATAGAAACATGTACATCAATTGAGATGACCTTTGAAGAAGTTAACTCATAGTGACTGTCAGTTCTAGCCCCTAATTATAGGGATTTTATTTCACATTCATTCCTTGAGGTTTGCATCAGTTTTGGAGACTTTTGAGGCGGTTTTGGATAGTTCTACATCAGTTTAGAGTGCCACATGGATAGAGCATGAGTCTTGGGGAATTTTGAGGCGGTCAACTACATGTTTCTGGCAGTTTGACCCCTCCTTTCACTTGAGTGTCATTCTTTCTTGACCCTTGTAGATAATTCATCTATAAGTGGTCCTCTTGTATCTTTTTTCCTTTAGTTTTGAGTTTGGAGAGTTGATTTGGCATCTTCTCATTTATTCTTTTTAGCTCATTCCTGCATAAATGTTCTTGATTTTTTAGAATAAGAAGCTGGTTTCCTTCTCAAATTTGTCTGATTTTGGCATTTTTTCTGAGTATTTGGTTGAAATATTGTGATTAATTCCTTGTTTCACTAGATTCCTTTCATGTTAGATTTAGAGGATATATGTTATACTGCAATTCAATGGGGTGTGTTCAATATTTTCTTAGTTTTAAATTGCGAAGACATCTTTGTTTCCTTTTATGAACATCAGAAGATTAGAGCCTCTCATATGAATCTATTTGACAAAGCATGCATAATTTGGGTTGTGAAAAATAGTTTCTTGATTGATAAATTCCGTGAAGTTGGTCTACATACCAATTTGAATCTTTGGTGTATAACCTATTAGTGTTAGGTTTTATTTCAAGAATTCCTTTTACCCTTTTCCTGTCAAGACTAGTTTTAGGTGATTCATAAAGGGAAGTCAACCCTTAATTCAAAGATTGATCCTCAATATAGGCATACCCACAAGTCAAGGACCATTCCATTACTAGATTGTAAATCTGATAAAATGGTTATATCACCTCTAGAGAAGTCATTGGTAGATCACAAATGACTTTTATAATGTGAATTGACCAAGAAACCCTTTATTGCCACATTTATCTCAATAGATTCTCTAGCATTGCATTAAATAGTCAAAATATCTCATCGTCCTTGACAGTTAAAGACTAGAAAACTTATCAAACTACCACATAGAAAGTCGTAGTCATTAGGCAGCTCCAAACTCTCTTATCACTGCAATATTAAAGGAACCATATTCTCAACAAAAATGTCTTGGTATAGAACCCAAAATCATTATATTGCAAAAGAAGACATATCTTGAAGGCACTCTCTCAAACAATTAGCAATACATTATATACGCCTCCATGTTTCTACAAAAGGTAAGAGAATGCTAGCGAAGGATGTAGATTTTTGCTTTGCATGACTTGTTAATTCCAAGAATTAGGTTCTACTAATTTAGGTGATAAATTAGGTGCTAATTTAGGTGCTATTTAGGTGCTAAACTAGGTGCTAATTTAGGCACTAAGTTAGGTGCTACCAATTTAGACGCTAATTTAGATGCTAAATTAGGTGCTAATTTAGGTGCTAATTTAGGCTCTAAATTACGCGTTACTAATTTAGGCTCTAAGTTAGGTGTTAAATTAGGTGCTAAACTAGGCACTAATTTAGGTGCTAAGTTGGGCGCTACTAATTTAGATGCTAATTTAGGCACTAATTTAGGTGTTAATTTAGGAACTAAATTAGGCGCTAAGTTAGGCACTACTAATTTAAGCAGTAATTTAGGCACTAAATTAGGTGCTAAACTAAGCACTAATTTAGGCACAAAAATATACGCTAATTTAGGTTCTAAATAATTCTTGATTTAGCACCCACTTTTTCTATCTAATGCAAAAAATGCCAAAAATAACGCCATCCTGATAAATAGCGTCAAATTTTTTAAAAATTAGAGAAAATACATTGAAATAATGAGTGGGAGCAAAAAAGGGAGCTACTTGTTGGTACTCAAAAATACAAGGCTTTTTGAGTACCTTGTTAGTGCTTTGCATTTTGACCCCCTATAAATGTTTTTTGTGCCTTTTTGCCCGGATGGAATTTTGAGGTTTATCATGCATGTCAGGTGTTCATCACTCTTGTTTTGACATATGAAGACATCCCAAGTTGTCAGATTCAAGTTTCAAGTTATTCTCTCATGTCTTGTTTTGGGTACTCAAATTCTGCATTTGCCCCCTAAATGTCAAATTGTTGTAACAAGCACACTTTGCATTTGAATAACTTGCATCCTTTTGTGTTTCATGGGTCACCATTTTTGGAATGTTTAATGTGTATATAAGAGAGCCTATGTTTCAAAATCCAAGCCATTTCAAGTCCATTTGATGGGTTTTCAGTTTCCCCAAAGTTGGTTCTCCAGAACTGTCTTGTTTCTCTGTTTTGCCCAGAATGCAGAATTATGAAATAGCCTGCTTTGAGCTCCTGCAAGTTATATCCCAATTAAATATTTGGATGAATTGAGCTTTCCCCTACATTGAAAACATGAAAGTGTTCCTTCCTAAAGATTTTTAGACTCAAACCAATCCATTTGATCACTTTGCTTAACCAATTCCAAAACCAATTTATGCATATTTACTGAGTTTAAGTTCGTAAAGTGTTTGTGTTGACTTTGTAGATTAATGCCAATTGATCAGTGCACCATCAGAGAAAGTTAATTGATGGTTCATAATCCATATATGAAAATGTGTCAAGTTCTAGAGTTTTATACTTTAAGACTCTCTTTTGATTGACTCGTGAAATCAAATCTAAAGGCAGTTTATGCAGATTGACAGTGTAGACAATTATTTTTTGAGAGTTGCTATTTTCAGAGAGTTATATATTTTTATCTAGTATTTGTTTTCAAGTACCAGTTATGGATTCATATTCTTTGCATGTAAGTGTACTACCTAGACTGGTGGTTGAGTCTAAGGATGTGATTTGATAACTATGCAGAAGTGATTTTGAGGCTAGTTTTCATGTAGTTTGACAAGTGCATTTGTAGATTCATGAAAGTTGTCACTTTGGGAGTTTAAAATATCTCGCCTTAGGAGAAATCATAGAGATATGTTTTTTTTGAGTGATGGTAAACATGAAAGTCTACATATCCTCCGGATTCGAGAGTTCTGGGAGGTCTTCTAGTCAATTTTTGAGGCCAATTCCTGAGGCCAGTTGTTGTTTATGAGATCATTTTTGCAGAAGTATGAAAGTTGATTCTAAGTGATTACTAGTTCAATGCTTCTTTGTATAACTGGTTAATGGGATACACACCAGTTAATTGAGACGGGTGAAGTTGCAACAAATAAAGGGTAGGAGTCTGTGCTTTTCCCAATTTCAAACTTGTGCAATAGACATGGAGGAGCCCAAGCATTAAACAAAGAAATTTAAGAGGTTATATGTACTCTCGGACAAGAAGAAAAATGATTTATATGTGGTTAGACGGGTCACTTGGCAGTTGCATGTGAAGGAAATCCGAAAGTGTGGGGACTAGGATGAAAAGGATTGTGAACAGAATATTATTCCTAAAAAGTCTTATTAGTTTCTCCACATTTGGATTTTGTGGAAGGAAAGCAATGTGTTTTTACCCTCAAGGTATAAATAGGATTTAACTATCACTTTCACATTTACCATGATCAAATAACTCAGAGCGATTACCAGAGTGATTAAGGCAATCAAAGGCGATTATGTGTGAGTTGCTTTTGGTAATCAACAGTGTTCAAACAACAATAAGTAGTGGTGCATTTGCGGTCATTTCCAGGTGAACCAGTTGCAGAGCACCTCCCATGCTCACCTTCCCGCATTCTCTATGTTTTTAGGTAGGCCTTCTTGGTTCCTTTCCTTCATGTTTTCATTTTCACTTTGGTTGTGTTTTCATTTGTTTGGCTTTTGGTTTCTTCCTTATTTCTATTCCTGGTTTTGTTTCTAGTTTCCTATCTTGTTCTTGATGTCGCCTCCCGTTGGTGGGATGGCTCTGCTAGAGGGTTGTCCACCCTCTATGTAGTTGAATGATAGTGTAAATGTTTCTGTATATACCTATAAATTGCATGTAGATAGCTGTGTATAGGTTGTTTTAGGGTCGTTTTGTTTTGGCCTGCGAGTTCGCTTTGGCCCCCTATAAATTTGTATATTGATGTATATTGGATGTATATCCTTCCATTTGTGACAAGCTTGCCATGCTCTCTCATGTTAAATCAAATTGTGGAAGCTCATAAGAGAGGTATTCACCATGGTTCAAACTCGGCATCGCATCTGTTCAAGCCATGGAAATTTTCTCTCTCCTCTGTCATTTCCATCTTAATGGCAGGTTTAAGTCCCCATGCGTGAGCATTTAAAATCGGCCCAAGTGGCAGCCACTTTCTTGCATGTTTAAATAGTTGTCGCAGTTATTGCCATTAATTCCTTTGCTGCATGACCATGTGACACCCCATGTCAGCCTAGTATGGCTAATTCTTGGTCATATTAATAACGGTCATCTTTTCTAGAATTCAGGTCACAGGTTCCCCTAGGTCCTTCATTTCATTCATTGCATGAGCTAGAACCCCTGAATATCCCCCGGACATTGATCAAGTCCCCAAGTCATTTGTGCTTAATGTATTGTATTCCTAGGATTTGATGAAAAATAACATCTTGTCAAGAACACGTGCGAAGTGGTGGTGAAAGTCCCCAGATCTGGGATTACTTTATATTTTTATATATACATATTAACAGCTGTCTGGTCCTTGCAGGTTGCCAAAATATTGTGATTAATTCCTTGTTTCACTAGATTCCTTTCATGTTAGATTTAGAGGATATATGTTATACTGCAATTCAATGGGGTGTGTTCAATATTTTCTTAGTTTTAAATTGCAAAGACATCTTTTTTTCCTTTTATGAACATCAGAAGATTAGAGCCTCTCATATGAATTTATTTGACAAAGCATGCATAATTTGGGTTGTGAAAAATAGTTTCTTGATTGATAAATTCCGTGAAGTTGGTCTACATACCAATTTGAATCTTTCGTGTATAACCTATTAGTGTTAGGTTTTATTTCAAGAATTCCTTTTACCCTTTTCCTGTCAAGACTAGTTTTAGGTGATTCATAAAGGGAAGTCGACCCTTAATTCAAAGATTGATCCTCAATATAGGCATACCCACAAGTCAAGGACCATTCCATTACTAGATTGTAAATCTGATAAAATGGTTATATCACCTCTAGAGAAGTCATTGGTAGATCACAAATGACTTTTATAATGTGAATTGACCAAGAAACCCTTTATTGCCACATTTATCTCAATAGATTCTCTAGCATTGCATTAAATAGTCAAAATATCTCATCGTCCTTGACAGTTAAAGACTAGAAAACTTATCAAACTACCACATAGAAAGTCGTAGTCATTAGGCAGCTCCAAACTCTCTTATCACTGCAATATTAAAGGAACCATATTCTCAACAAAAATGTCTTGGTATAGAACCCAAAATCATTATATTGCAAAAGAAGACATATCTTGAAGGCACTCTCTCAAACAATTAGCAATACATTATATACGCCTCCATGTTTCTACAAAAGGTAAGAGAATGCTAGCGAAGGATGTAGATTTTTGCTTTGCATGACTTGTTAATTCCAAGAATTAGGTTCTACTAATTTAGGTGATAAATTAGGTGCTAATTTAGGTGCTATTTAGGTGCTAAACTAGGTGCTAATTTAGGCACTAAGTTAGGTGCTACCAATTTAGACGCTAATTTAGATGCTAAATTAGGTGCTAATTTAGGTGCTAATTTAGGCTCTAAATTACGCGTTACTAATTTAGGCTCTAAGTTAGGTGTTAAATTAGGTGCTAAACTAGGCACTAATTTAGGTGCTAAGTTGGGCGCTACTAATTTAGATGCTAATTTAGGCACTAATTTAGGTGTTAATTTAGGAACTAAATTAGGCGCTAAGTTAGGCACTACTAATTTAAGCAGTAATTTAGGCACTAAATTAGGTGCTAAACTAAGCACTAATTTAGGCACAAAAATATACGCTAATTTAGGTTCTAAATAATTCTTGATTTAGCACCCACTTTTTCTATCTAATGCAAAAAATGCCAAAAATAACGCCATCCTGATAAATAGCGTCAAATTTTTTAAAAATTAGAGAAAATACATTGAAATAATGAGTGGGAGCAAAAAAGGGAGCTACTTGTTGGTACTCAAAAATACAAGGCTTTTTGAGTACCTTGTTAGTGCTTTGCATTTTGACCCCCTATAAATGTTTTTTGTGCCTTTTTGCCCGGATGGAATTTTGAGGTTTATCATGCATGTCAGGTGTTCATCACTCTTGTTTTGACATATGAAGACATCCCAAGTTGTCAGATTCAAGTTTCAAGTTATTCTCTCATGTCTTGTTTTGGGTACTCAAATTCTGCATTTGCCCCCTAAATGTCAAATTGTTGTAACAAGCACACTTTGCATTTGAATAACTTGCATCCTTTTGTGTTTCATGGGTCACCATTTTTGGAATGTTTAATGTGTATATAAGAGAGCCTATGTTTCAAAATCCAAGCCATTTCAAGTCCATTTGATGGGTTTTCAGTTTCCCCAAAGTTGGTTCTCCAGAACTGTCTTGTTTCTCTGTTTTGCCCAGAATGCAGAATTATGAAATAGCCTGCTTTGAGCTCCTGCAAGTTGTATCCCAATTAAATATTTGGATGAATTGATCTTTCCCCTGCATTGAAAACATGAAAGTGTTCCTTCCTAAATATTTTTAGACTCAGACCAATCCATTTGATCACTTTGCTTAACCAATTCCAAAACCAATTTATGCATATTTACTGAGTTTAAGTTCATAAAGTGTTTGTGTTGACCTTGTAGATTAATGCCAATTGATCAGTGCACCATCAGAGAAAGTTAATTGATGGTTCATAATCCATATATGAAAATGAGTCAAGTTCTAGAGTTTTATACTTTAAGGCTCTCTTTTGATTGACTCGTGAAATCAAATATAAAGGCAGTTTATGTAGATTGACAGTGTAGACAATTATTTTTTGAGAGTTGCTATTTTCAGAGAGTTATATATTTTTATCTAGTATTTGTTTTCAAGTACCAGTTATGGATTCATATTCTTTTCATGTAAGTGTACTACCTAGACTGGTGGTTGAGTCTAAGGATGTGATTTGATAACTATGCAGAAGTGATTTTGAGGCTAGTTTTCATGTAGTTTGACAAGTGCATTTGTAGATTCATGAAAGTTGCCACTTTGGGAGTTTAAAATATCTCGCCTTAGGAAAAATCATAGAGATATGTTTTTGCTGAGCCATGGTAAACATGAAAGTCTGCATATCCTCCGGATTCGAGAGTTCTGGGAGGTCTTCTAGTCAATTTTTGAGGCCAATTCCTAAGGCCAGTTGTTGTTTATGAGATCATTTTTGCAGAAGTATGAAAGTTGATTCTAAGGGCCCATTTGGACGCAGGCATATCGGCCGATATACCGGAATATCGAATTCTGAATATGGTCTCCATTGTTTGTGTGCGACATCGAAAGATGGAATTGGAATTTTGGAATTCCAATTTTGCCCAAAAAATGAGCATACCATCTTCCACTTGAAAAGGTGGAATTAGAATTTGACCTCTAATTCCACCTTTCGAATGCCAATTTTTTGTATTGTCGGGTCCGGTTTCGGCCATTTATAACTTTTGACGTCCGAGAGCAGCCTCCCTTGTCTGTTCTATTTTTGTGTCCTTCAGAAGCGCAGGGTTTTTGTGTCCTTCAGAAGCGCGGGTCTGGGGATTCCTCTTCTCTGGAAACTGACATTTCTGAATTTTGGTAACAGCAAAATTTGCCCTATCATCATAGTAACCGATGTCCCACGAACTTCTCAATTTATGGCGCTTTCTAGGCTGCTCCTCCATGATATAAGGATAATACTCTGCAAGGATTGCCATGCCAGCAGCACAAGGTCTCGATCCAGCGACCTCGATGAAAAAATAATCGCAGTGTTTGTCCTAGGGTTTTTAGATTTCAAATAAGACTTGATAGCGAGAATATTAGTTGTATCGTATTTGGTTGCGAATCAGATGTTGACGATACGATAGCTATGGAGTAAGTATTCTGTGGTAGATGGAGTAAGTATTCTGCAGTAGATGCAATATATTCTACGGTACTCTGCTTGCACTCCACAAATCATCTTCTGGGTGAACCAAACATGTCATGTCATATTCCGGATATCATTTTGAGGATATGATATTTCAGAATTGCAGCATATTCCAGAATTGACTATATCCGGCATTCCATATGCCTGTGTCCAAACGGGCCCTAAGTGATTACTAGTTCAATGCTTCTTTGTATAACTGGTTAATGGGATACACACCAGTTAATTGAGAAGGGTGAAGCTGCAACAAATAAAGGGTAGGAGTCTGTGCTTTTCCCAATTTCAAACTTGTGCAATAGACATAGAGGAGCCCAAGCATTGAACAAAGAAATTTAAGAGGTTATATGTACTCTCGGACAAGAAGAGAAATGATTTATATGTGGTTAGATGGGTCACTTGGCAGTTGCATGTGAAGGAAAGCCGAAAGTGTGGGGACTAGGATGAAAAGGATTGTGAACAGAATATTATTCCTAAAAAGCCTTATTAGTTTCTCCACATTTGGACTTTGCGTGAGTATTTAGAGTATGAATTAGAAGACTTCCAAGTGGTATCTTCAAGAAAATGCCAGTGGTGTAAAATTGAACTCCTCAATCATGCAAGGAGGCTTATGCAAATATAATTGCAATGGAAAGTTCCAAAAGATATTGTACTGGGTAGTGCAAAGGGACTGCGGGCTGCGTAATGGATTTGATTTTGTATTTAAATTGCCATCTAGAGCTTGCACACTATAAGAGACATTGATAAATGATATAAAATTAAACTATTAACCTGTCAATTGTATTCTCCCTAAGTTCTATAAATCCCCACTCAACAACACCATTTGTGCACATAAAGGGCATTCAAATATTGAATAAATGATCATCTTGTACCCTGCACAATGGAGACATAATAAATGCAATGTTTCCAGTATAATGTTTGCGCAGACTAGAGAAGACCTAGCGCATATTTTTTTCAAATACTTTGCAATGCACAAAGACCCTGCGCATATTAAGGAGGATTCTTAAAAGTTCAAAAAATATATTCAAAGCAATGCAGAATAGAAGGGAAAGTGTAATCTCTAAGCAATATGGAGAAGAAGAAAAAAACATAATACATTGCATAGGGAATAAGGAGGAAATGCATTTTTTTCAATGGAGACCCTGTGAAATAAGTCAAATGTAATATAAATATTAAGATGATGCTGCGCTAAGTCTGTGAAATACAAAAGAGGAATCCAACACATTTTTCTTTAAATCATTCATAGTTAGCATGTGGAAATATAGAGGAAAAACATTCAAAACATTCAAAACCATTGCTAATGCAAATCTATGGTTATAAATAAGGGCCCGTTTGGTTGCACCCCATAACCGGGTTATGCCACCCATAACCCGGTTATGGGGTGCAATTCTCTGTTTGGATGCAATATAGTAGAATGGGAATGTGGATTTCAAAGACCCCATTTTGCCAAAACCGTGGATTTCGCAATTCCACCTCAGGAGGTGGAATGAATTTGGAATCCACGGTTATGTGTGTAAAATATACAAAATTTTATGATCCCGTCGGATCCGGGCAACTCCACGGTTTGGGTTTTAAACCCCATTTTACATCTCGGGAATGTCGTGAGATATCTGCGTTTTTCTCTGAAACTACATTTTTCGTGAGGGCTGTGTAGCGACGCTCGATCTGGTACCTCCATCTCCAAAACTGCTCTGCGTTTTGAAGATTTCAACCCTCTGGTATGTGTCTGTAGCCATCTGTTCGCTATCATGATGCATCGGGTCTCATTGTTGCCTTGATTTAGGGTTTTGATTTCCATTTCTAAATTCTCCGCTCTATTTCAGATTTAGGGTTTTGATTTCCATTTCTAAATTCTCCACTCTATTTCAGATTGTGGGGTTTTATTTTAGATTTGTCTTCAATCTCTCTTCCCCTGCTAAGAAAGAGGGCTTGGAGTCTGCAGGCACCAAGCAATATATGTAGTCCAAACCTAGACAGTCTCTGTG
>MU227647.1:2236305-2246443 GCA_018584345.1 Thuja plicata | reverse complement strand
AATTAATCAAAATAAATTAATTTAAAAAATATTAAAAAAATTTGGTGTCATATTCCAACTCCAATTCAAAATGAACAACCAAACGAAGAATATGGAGACCCAAACTCCTATTCTGATTCGAAGTGCATAACCAAACAGAGAATATGGAGATCACCATTCCAATCCCAGTTCGAAAATGTCCAACCAAACAGAGAATGAGAATTTCACAAATTCCAATTCCTATTTTCAGTTTGACAACCAAACAGAGAATGTGGATTTACAAATCCATATTCCAGGGCAACCAAACAGTCCCAAAAAATGAAAACCAGGGTTTGCATAACCAGGCTATAGATAACCATGATTTGTTTCATTTTCCTATTCCCCAACCAAACGGGCCCTAAAGGATATGCTAAGTTGGTATTTAAAACCAGAGGCTGTGCAGGCAATGTTAATGAAAGTTTTTTTTTTTTTAAACTTTTAAAAGGGACCAAATGCAAATTGCAGATGCTACACGTTGAATGGGAAGGAGGATTTTATTTTCAAAACACATTGTAAATAAATTGGAGAGACACCACGCCAAGCATGGGTTGCACGACATTATGAATGCTAATGGCAGGAGTGAGCCAGAGCAATGTCCTATGCAGGATAGAGAAAGGAAACATTTCAAATGCCCACACAATTTGCAATTGTAAGGAAATGGAAAGCCATCATTGGAAGATTGGATGTTTGTGTAGTGTAAAGGAGATGCCACGTATTGACAAGAGAAAAGTGGCCCATGCAGGGCATAAAGAAAGAGTCCTGTGCAGGGGAATGAAGGAAAAGACAATGCAATACATTATGTTTGGAATGGGTTGCATTCGAAATGCATTAATGTTTGCACAATGTCAAAGGGGGATCCATTTAAAAGTCTCTAAATACTAAGAAAATAAGCCATGCATTGAAGGGATTAAGTTTAAAAAACCATATGTCATTGCCAATGGGGTATTGGGAGTAGCCAGCGCATTGCATGAATGAGAAACCACACAGGTATAAGGAATAGGTTTTAAAACTTGAAAAATGAAAAGGGCATTATCCCACATTGGCAGTGGGTGGGGCTTTTTAAATCTTTTTATATACCAGAACTTAATAAAATAAGTAAAGAACCAAGAGGCTTTGGTGGGCCCCTTGGCTAGAGGACTCAATGTGTGGTGGGCCCCATAATTTTGGGAGCCAAATGTATAAGTGCTGTAAAACTTGAGAATCTTAATCCCACATTGGTTGTGGGAAGGAACTTTGAGTTGTATAAAGGAAAAAACACAAGTATGGTATATTGTGAGAAAGAGCTGGAGGCTCTCCACACACAGGTGATAGTTGCATTGGGAAGCATGCCCAAGTGATGAAAATAAAATTTTGGTGATGACATGGAGGAAAGTGTAGAATGGTTGATGATGACATGGAAGACAAGTGGACATGTGGAGGATGGTCGCGCAGTCACAAAAGGATTGAAGATAACCGCCAAGGTTTCAGAGATAACGCGACTAACCGCTAGGTGAGGTTATGAAAGGTTTCAAGTTAATCGCTAGACAGTTTGAGATCATGTGACTATGCATTCACAAAAGAAAGATGCAGTTAAGACATGGCATCCAAGATTGAGTGACTGGAGGATAGTTAACCACGATCGCATAGTCATGAAAAGAAAACTATTAAGTCTTTAACCTTTTGATCAAGATTCAACGACCATCGTCTTATCAGGATAGAGATCAAGGGCCTGCGTTAAGTCTCCAAGTAAACCCAGAGTTAATAAATTCTTATAGAGACTCAGAGACTACACTATGCAGGATAACCATGATTAAGGTGTGGGTAAGAGCAGGGTTGAGTTAAATCTCTTAGAGACTTAGAGACTAAAGGTAATCTCCAAGTCTCAGAAGGAAACCATGGTCAAGGAAATCTCATAGAGACTTAGAGACTAAGTAGTCTCCAAGTCTCCAAGGTGAACTGAGGTTAAGGAGGAGTTTGCACAACCAGTTAGGAGCAGCCAGTCAGAAGATGCCAAGTGTCTGATTTTGGTGTGATCTAGGCATAAATTGCATAAAAGTTGAATTTCAAAATAGGAATGTGCACAGGATATTAAAAGATACATGAATTTAAAAATCAATGTCTGTGAAAAGTATTAAAGATGGATTTAAATTAGATTTGCATAAATAAGACAAAATGCAAAAGGATTAAAATAATGTGCAAAATGGAAACATTAAAATCTGAATAGTCTTTTTCCATTGTTCTGTGCAATATTTTATGTTTCAAAACTTGAAAATGAAGCATTCCAGAAGGATTTCTTAGAGATGAAAATCATATATTGGAGGAAAATGGTCAGATTTGGAAGATTTTTATCAGAATAGATTAGATTTATTGAAAGATTTATTGTAAAAAGGGATAGATGCAGGGTAGAATTAGATTTCTTTGATAAAGAAGATTTTGAACAAACAAATGAAGTCATTTTACAAATCAGATTTATTGAAGCATTCACGGGGGGTATTTTCTGAGAAGGTGAAGTCATAGTTGAAAGGGAAAATAAAATCAAATTTTAAAATCAGACAGAGGAGCTTTCACGATAGATTTTTCTCAGAATGAAATAAGATTTTCTTAAAGAATAAAAGCAGACTTTGAAGAGGCAAATGAAATCAGATTTTAAAGCCACCAATGGAAACCATATTATTTTTCAGGTAAGATCAGATTTCTTTGGGAAAAGAGGAATAAGTGCAGATCAGTTTTTTAGAGAAGGATAGGTGTGAATCAAGCATGATTTCTAGGGTTTCTTTCTCTTATTTATTCTTTTCTTTTCTCTATTTTAGGATTTCTTGTTGTTGCTCTTCTTGCGGAGAGTTCTCAGACTGTGTTCTAGATCTCTATAAAAGTTTTAGAGCAGATTCCATATTGGATTTTCTGTATATTTTTCTCTCTTCTTTGCATATAAAGTGTTATGTTATCCTTTTGTCTTAGAGAAGAACATTTTTGTAACAACAAGCTTTATGAATGAACTCTTAGCATTGTTATTTTATCATCAAGTTGTCTCCATTTTTGTTCTGAATCATATAAGCTAGGGCATCAAGGGTGTTTTAATTTTTTCTGTTGTTGATCAACAATAGTGTTATTCAAGGAGTAACTATGATTCAAGATTCGTATTCAGATTTGTATGAGTTGGAATATCAAGGGTATTTCCAATCTTGTCTTTCCTGTGGATGCTAGTTATGTATTGTCTCTTCCAAGGGGAGGGTTAAATTCTTTGAGTAGAAAGTTGCATATTTAAAATACACAAGTGGATTCATAAGAAGAACTTGATTGATAGGATATGTTTTATGTAAGGTATATAGCCATATCAGACTATGTTGTTGTCCTTTGTTCATGATCATGTTCTTTGCAATGTTATGTTTGACTCTGTTGCCTATTGGATAAGGCACTGGTCAATGCAAGATTTAAGATATTTCAGAGATCCATACAACAAAAAATAATCAAAATCATTTCCCTTTCATGTTGTTAGAAGTTAAAGGATTTCTCTAATTTTCATATTTACTCCATGCAAGCAGAATATTGCATAAGACTTGATAAAACATTGAGGTATTTTCTACCTAAAGGTCTAAAAATATTCCACAGTTATATATCTGCAAGTTTGTATTTGTCACAAAGGATTCATCTGTGTGTAGATTAGGCAATACCCGCATGAGTGATGTGGAGCTCGGAGAAGAAGGGGGAATTAATCCTCATCAATTAGACTTAGTCTTGAAAGAATCAGAAGTTGGGAGTCATAGAGTTGATTAAGTTTTATTTGTTTTGATTCTGTAAGAAAAATCTCTAACACTACTCACAGGGATTTGTTGTAGTGAATATTTGTCCTTCATCTAAGTACTTGGTGAGTGTTGTTGATGGGGACTTGGGAGGTCTTGTTACCATGTGAAATTCAAATAGGTTCAAAGGCTATCTCCATTCCTCAAGGGAAAATAACCTTATTATTGTTATGGAAGATGTTCTCTCAATGAAAAAATGGAATGTGATTAATGTTTATGATCCTTATTCAAGAACTTGAAGATATAAGTTGTGGAATTACTTAGATGATATTATTGACCCGAGTTGTGGATCCCAATTGTGTGGTGGATGTTGTTGACCTTTTTACTATTGCTGGCCTTTTGGATATCAATATGGGTGGTACTAGGTTCACCTGTAGTAATAGGAGGCACCAAGATCATCTTCTTTAGGTCAATTTGGATTGGTTCTTGATCTCATGCAACTGGAATATCCCCCCCACTCTATCCCTTTTGACTCTTCCTAGATCTGGATCAAACCATAATGCCACAATCTTGTCCAGAAAGGATCAACTTAACAAGGGCCCCTTCCCCTTTAGATATGAAATCATGTGGACTCTACACCCATATTTCATGATACTTGTGGAGAATTGGCAGAAAATTACCTGTCAAGGTACCCCTATGTACTGTATCTCTTCAAAGCTAAACAAAGTTCAAGAAAAAGTTAAAGGTTGGAATAAAATTTTATTTGGTAATATCATCCACAAAAATAAGTGTTAGTGTAGGTTTTTTATTTTCCTTATGTTAGGGGGTATTTATTTTTCCTACACATATTTTATTTAAGCTTGCTTAGGTAATTAGGAGTGGTTAATATGAGGACACATGGAAACATACTTTAGCTACATGTTTAACTCTCCACCTCACATGGGTAGTTAAGTTACACACCCTATTTTGGCTTATTTTGCCACCTCACATAACTAATATTTTGTCATTTCCTAAGTAGGTTATGGGGTAGTGGGGTTTCTCACTCTATTTCACTTTATTAGCTACCTTTATAAATCCTTATCCATTTTGATATAAGGAGGTTATGATACTTGTTTTGGCATTTACCAAGAAGGTTAAACCTCCCACCTTTAACGGTGAATAAGAGTTATTGTACCCCTTGGATTTATATGCTATTAGTTTTCTATATAATAAGCACTATACTCTCACATTCTCTAGTTCAGTGATAGCTCAATGAGAGTCTTCTCCAAATTCTCTTATATGTCTATTTTTTCCCATTTCAAATTTCTCTTCATTCAGCTATTTTGATCTTCAATCATTTTTTTCTTGGAGATTGCATGTGATCTACAAATGATGTCATATCCTAGCTCGGTTCTCGCTTCTTGTAGAATCTATCATGGCATCAAAGAAGTGTTGTCTAGTATAGCTCATTTTTTTGTTTGATTATTTTTTGAGAGATTTGAGATAACTTGAAAGATAATATTTTTCTTAAAATAAAGTATTCTCTTCTCTTGCATTCTTGTGTGACCTAGAGAAATAGAATAGTTTAAGGGAAAATAAGCTTCTAGTTAAATCTGGTTTATATACATGTATTCCTGTGAGATATGGGTGATTACATCCTTTTGGTAATATTGGAGGCTTATTCAACATTTTTAGAGTGTTCAAAAAAGGCTTGAGAAATTCAAAAGTGAGTTTTACTTCACCAAAATCAGAATTTGGAGGACACAGTAAAAAAACAACGTAATTTTCTTTATACTAGATTTTTTTTCATTTTGGCTTTCGAATTCCAACTTATGTTGATTTTCAAGACAAATTATTTTGGGTTCTCTTCCCAAAATAAAAAAACTTCTATTTTTTGGTGTTTTTCCCATAAAATTAATACTTTTTTTTGCATATATTAAGTTTGAATAGGGCGTGAGCCATTTTTTCTAGCTAGCAGATTTAGCAACCCTTCTTAAAAACTCCATAACTTTTTCCTTTGGTGTCAGATTTTCGCAAACAAATACTTGACGAAAAGATGGAAATGAGAACCTTCTATTCAAGTGGGTCTTATTGAAAAATTCTTCCATGTTTCCATTAGATATTGTAGGTTGAATCAATTGCATTTTTTTCCTTCAACGGGTCATATCTTTCACCTCACAACTTTGTTTTTCAAAAAATGAATAGTTGTTAGAAAGGAATTGAAAATCATTGAAAAAATATAAGGCTACTATTTTCAAAATTTCCATCAGATTTATTTGTATCAAAACTTTCTATTTTTGTCCATTGGAGCCTTAGAAAGAATTTTAATATGGTAAAAGGCCTTTTAAACACACTAATTATAAAGTGCCAACCTTGTAATATTTGAGGGGGGGGGGGATAATTTTCTGAGACTAGTGGAAAGGGAGGGGTTCTCTTGTGTCTTCTCTCTTGCACCTTATTTGATAATTTGCAATCTTCTTTTATGCTATCATGGATGCATCTACAATTCCTCTTTTAAAACCATACAATTATTTTGAATGAAAATCTAAGATGATCATATATCTGAAAAGACATGGATATCATCATGTTACAATGGGACCAGAAATTGAACCTAGTGATGATGTAGAAAAGATAAAATGGTTTAATAAATTTGATGAAGCCTTTGGTACTTTGTGTATGTCAGTCTCCCTTGAACTTCTTTTTCACATTGAATCTTCCACTACACCAAATGGAATGTGGACCACTTTCGAAACCCTCTTTGGTAAGCAAGATGAGTTAAGAGGTCATCAATTGAAGAATGAACACATAAGGTTGAGTCCAAAAAAATTTGATACTATACAAGACTTCTAAATAAAGTGAAAATCTGTAAGATTAAAATTGGAATAGTGTGGAATCAAGAAGGATGATGAATAAATGATCTTCATCATTCTTTCTAAGCTTGGTCCTAACTATTTAGTGTTTTTTTATACATTCTATATTACAAAACATGCCCTAGGTTACACATATAAAATGTCTTCTCTAGATGAATTTACCCCATAGCTCACTAGGGAGTAGGATAAATTGGTTCTAATGGGTACACTCAAACCCTCTAAGTCACATGCCCTAGTTGTCAATAAAGACACAAAAGAACATAAAGCATCCAATAAGAAAGATAAGAAACAAAATAATGAAGGAGAGAAGAAGAAACATTAGAAATCTGTTACTTAAAAAGTAGATAATCAAACCTCTTCATCAAAAGGTGAAAAACCTAAGAAGGAAAAGGCTAATTTTTCTTACTGTAAGAGGCATGGTCATGATGAAAATAAGTGTTTAAAGAAATAAATAGATCACCTTTCACATATTATAGAAAAGAATAATATCAAGGTGCATAATTCAGTCAAACAAAGTTCATCAAAAGAATATTCTAAGGACACAATCAAAATTAAGGGGAAATGAAAGGGTACAACCCTATTGTAGTTTCTTCATGACCAAATTATTGGATAATTGAATCGGGTGCTTTGCATCATATGGCTTCTTCAAAAGATGATTTCACCTCTTTAGAGCCATGTTCTCTGCCTACCATACTAATGGATGATGACACTCCCATTGAAGTGCGTAGGAGAGAGTCTATTGATGTGGGGGAAGGAAAATTTGAGGATTTTTTTTGTGTCACATATTTATCAACTAATCTCCTATCTATGTATCAGATCACTCACACTAGTTCTGGAAATCAAGTTGAGTTTACACCAGATAAAGTGGCAATCAGTGAAATGCATAATGGGACTATTATTATTGTGGGAAAAGAAGATCATCAATCCAAATTATATAAATTTTCACATTTTGTTCCTGACTCTCCTTCAATAGTCTTTCTCACTCATGCAGATGAACTCATTTGTTTGTGGCATCAACACTTTGGCCACTTGAACTATCGTTACTTAAAAAAACTTAGTTAACAAGACATGGTTTCAGAGTTACCTTCTATTTGATTCACTGATGGATTTTTTGAGGGATTTATTCTTGGTAAGATTCCCGAGGAGAAATATGATAAAGGTAAAGTATGGAGAGCTACACAACTATTGGAGTTGGTACATAGTGATGTGGAAGGACCATTTCCATGACCATATTTCAACAGGGCTATATATGTCTTGACATTTATTCATGACTTATCTAGATACACATGAGTTTACTTTCTCAAAAAAAAAGTCTGAGGTCTTTAAACATTTTCTATATTTTAAATCTTTTATAGGGAAGGAATCTGGGAATTTCATCAAGGTTCTACGTACAAATAATGGGGGAGAATATGTTAACAATCAGTTTGAACATTTTTGTGCTTAAGAGGGTATCAATATTCAACACACAATTCCATAGAAGCCTCAGTAAAATGGTGATACAAAATGCAAGAATAGGTCCTTGAAGGAGATGACTAATTATATGATTCACTCCAAATATTTGGCAGCTCATTACTGGGTAGAGGAAACCAACTCTGCATGCTACATCCATAATCAAGTTCCTCAAAAATATGTGAAGGGGTAACTCCTTTTCAACCTTGGACTAGTCAAAAACCCATAATTAAGCACTTTAGAGTTTTTGGTTCTCTTCCACAGGCTCACATCCTAGCTGAGAAACACAAGGCTATGGATCCACAGAACAAGACTTGCATATTTGTTGGGTATCCAAATGATGTCAAAGTTTATAGAATTCTCAATCCTACTACTCATGAGTTGTTCATTGAGAGGAGTGTTCGATTTGAGGAGAGTTCTTCTAATTATTCTCATACCACTTCTCCACCCACCACCACTTTGGAGACATTTCATCATGATGATAGTTATTTAGAGGATACTAATCCTCCAAATGCTGATGAGGAGTCTTCTTCCTCCACTTCATATGGTGATATGTGATGATGAGGATTCACATTACTCTCATAGTAATTATTCATAAATTAATGATTCTCCTTTAGAATATCCAGCCTCAACAACTCTTTGGCTTCAAAAAACACTAGATTCAATTGGTGATCAGGTTAGTGGTCCATCAGATACTAGAAGAACAAGGTCATAGTTTCAGCAAGCTCCACATCTCTTCATTGCTTCAGCTTCTAATCCACATTCTTTTAGAGAAGATTCAGGTGTTCCCAAGTGGGGTGATGCAATGCAAGAAGAGCTCAATTTATTGGAAAGGAATCACACATGAGATTTATTCCCTCTTCCTAAGGGAAGGAAACTTGTTCGATGCAAGTGGATCTATCAAACAAAAATTGCAATAGATGGGTCAGTTGATAAGCACAAGGCTTGCTTGATAGTAAAATGGTTCTCTTAGCTTCCTGGGATTGACTACTATAAGACTTTGCAATAGTTGCTAAGATGAATTCCATCTAAATTTTCCTAGCTATAGCTCCAGCCCATCGTTGGGAAGTTCATCAGATGGACATGAAGAGTACTTTTATTCATGGTGATCTTTAAGAGTAAATTTACATGGAGCAGCCACATGAGTTTGTTCAATATTATTAATTTGTGTGTCGGCTTCAAAAGTCTCTCTATGGCCTCAAGAAGGCTCCTCGAGCCTAGTATTCCAAGATGTAATCATTCCTTCTAATATGTTTTTCACTTGATGCCTTCTAATTGGAACATATATATTCTACAAAAAGATGATACTCTCATGTTTTTTGTTCTCTATGTTGATGACTTGTTGATCATAGGGAGTCACTCATCCACAATGGAGGCAGTGAAAACTTATTTGTATGATATATTTTTGATATCTAACTTAGGTATTCTGCATTAATTCTTGGGGATTAAGATTACTCAGTCATCCTTAGGTATCTTCCTTAGAAAACCCAAGTATGCACTCGATATTCTCTCTAGATTTTGCATGGTTGACTGTAATCTTGTACTGACTCCTTTCTATTAGGGATAAAACTTGAGACTATGTTCTCTGTTGAGATTGAAGAATATCAATCAACCCAAGATCACCTGCATGCAAAGAATATTACACAGAATGAAACAGACAGAAGATAGAAGGATTTAGAAAGCTATGGCAGCCAAAATGAGAGAGAACCCAAATCCATTGTGACAGAAATAATTTCTATTAACACAATAAAGATTACAAACTGATCTCCCTTTGAAATACAAAGATGACAATCCTTATAAAGGATGCCGAAACCCTAAAAGGGCAACTGCTAGGAAATAGAAACTTTCCTAAGACTAAAGAAACTGCCTAAGTGAAACTTAAGCACTAAAGAGCAATTGCTAAATTACTCTAACACCCCCCCTTAAGTGTAACTTAGGGAGAAGTAAAAATTGCTAAACTACTGCAGAAAGCAGGGAAGAAGGGTCCCGGAAACTAGGCCTGATCAGGTACCCAAAACATAAAGCAAAAGATGTCCCAGAGAGAGGAACAAGAAGAGAGCAAGAAGCATCTCCGAAGCATGTCTGAAAACTCTGTCAGAAGAT
>MU227647.1:2111737-2234468 GCA_018584345.1 Thuja plicata | reverse complement strand
CAATCCTTATAAAGGATGCCGAAACCCTAAAAGGGCAACTGCTAGGAAATAGAAAATTTCCTAAGACTAAAGAAACTGCCTAAGTGAAACTTAAGCACTAAAGAGCAATTGCTAAATTACTCTAACATTCTCTTCACCCTTATTTGATGTCACTTTGTACGGACAACTTTTTGGGAGTCTCATCTACTTGAATCATATGAGACATGATATTTCACATGTTGTGGGCATGGTCTCTTGATTCATGCAAGAACCACACCAGTTGGATTGGAAAATAGTTAAGAGGATCCCTCACTATATTCAGTATGAAATAGGCATGGATATTTACTTTCTAGGATATAAACATTTAGATTGGACAAGTGATTATCAAGATCACAAGTATACTTCAAGGTATTGCTTCTTTGGGTTCTAGTCCATTTTGTTGGTCGAGAAAGAAGCATTCTACAATTTATCTTTCATCAAAAGAGGCTAAGTATTGAGGGGCATTGAATGCCACCACTGAGGCTATTTGAATTTAGAATATTCTTAATGAGTTTGATATTCTAGTCAGGAAGCCTATAGTCATCTTTTGTGATAATCAGAGTGGTATACAAATGTAAAGAAATATAGTTCATCATCAGAGGATGAAACACATTGAGATACATATGTACTACATTTGAGAGTTTATTCAGGAAGGTATCATTAATCTAAAGTATTGTTCTAAATCAGAGAAGACTGTAGACATATTCACCTACCCTTTTCCAAAAGAAAGTTCCTTCATTTATGAGGCTTGCTTGGGATGTGATAGGTGTCTACTTTAGGAGGGAATTCTTAGTCCTTCATTTATTCTCTCTAGTTTAGGGGGAAAATTCCTCTTATGTGGGGGGGGGGGCTTATTGTTTTAGGGGAATATCTATGTACATTGGTATGTAACATGGCCTCATGTGTCGATACCCATCTTTTCACCCTTCTAAGCTACAGTTAAGGGGGATGTTAGTTTAGGTTTTTTATTTTCCTTATGTTAGGGGGTATTTGTTTTCCTACACATATTTTATTTAAGCGTGCTTAGGTAATTAGGACTACTTAATATGAGGGCACATGGAAAAATACTTTAGCTACATGTGTAACTCTCCACCTCACATTAGTATTTGAGTTACACACCCTTTTTGGCTTATTTTTCCACCTTAAATAACCACTATTTTTTCATTTCCTAAGTAGTTTATGAGGTTGTTTGGTTTCTCACCCTCTTTCATCTTTATTATCCACCTTTATAACTCCTTATCGATTTTCATATAAGGATGTTATGCCACTTATTTCTTAATTTGCCAAGAAGGTAAAACCTCCCACTTTTTATGGCGAATAGGAGTTATTTAACCCCTTGGATGTATATGCTATTATTTTTCTATATAATAAGCACTATACTCTCACCTTTACTAGTTTAGTGATAGCCTGGTGAGAGTCTTCTCCAAATTCTCTTATGTATATTTTTTTCTCATTTCATATTTCTCTTCATTCAGCTATTTTGATCTTCGATCATCTATTGCTTGTATCATTAGACCTTAAATTTTTTTAGGATTAGATGGTTCTTGGATCTAGGGATGTAGAGATTTATAATAAAACAAGAGACCTAAGAGCTCAATTACCTAAACTCTTCAAGGAGGAAGAGGTTTTGTGGAAGCAAAAATCTAGAGTTTAGTGGCTTATTGAAGGAGATGAAAATACTAATTTTTTTTCCACCAATTCACCATGAAATATAGATGCAAGAATATGATATAAAATCTTATGAAGAAGGGTGGTGCTATCTTGAATAAAGAGGAAGATATAGTAGAAGAAGTTGTTTCTTACTTCTTTAACCTTCAAAGACATATGGAGAATGATAAGGAAAAGATGAAATATCTACTGGAGGTTATCCTAGAGTTAATTAATGACTTAGACCTAAAAGATATGTTAAAACATGTGTCTTTAGAAGAATTTGGGAAGTTTTTCTTCTCCTTTGGAGCTTAGAAAGTTGCAAGCCTATATGGATTCTCCCTACTTTCTTTCAAGACTACTTGGACATTGTCTCTAAGGATCTTATAAATATGGCAAGAGATTTCTTTATATCAGGTATAATTATTAAATAAATTAATGCTACTTTCATTTCTTTTATTCCTAATAGAGAGGATTCTATCTCTATGTAGGATTTTGGACCTATAAGCTTATGGAACATCATATATAAGATCCTTTCTAAGTTGGTGGTCAATAGGCTTAAATATATTCTCAATAAATTGATATCTCCTAATCAAAAAGATCTTGTTCAAGGAAGATACATTATGGATGATGCCCTTACCACTCATGAGATGGTTTATTCTATATCCTTATACAAGAAACCTAGGATGGTTCTGAAATTGGATATCTCAAAAGCTTATGATAGGGTTTATTGGGTCTTGTTGATGGAGATGCTGAAATAGTTTGATTTTAAAGGAATATTTCTGAAGCTTTTCTCTTCTTGTTTCAATAATCCTTCATGATTTTTTATGGTGAATAGTATTCCTAACAATTATTTCTCTTATGGTAGAGGTCTCAGGAAAGGAGGCCCCTTATCTCCTTATTTAATTATCTTGGCAACATAATTCTTTGGAAGGAAATGTTAAAACATGATAGATAAGAGGATTATTAAAGGAGTGAAAGTTGCCTCATCTATCCCCTTTGAGTCCCATCAACAAATTTTTGATGACACTATTCCTTTATAGAGGCCTCCATTGTTGAGGCTAAGCATTGGAAAACTATTTTGAATGATTACATGGCTGCCTGCCTTAGGACAGTTTATAAACTATAATAAAATCCACACATATTTCTTCAATGATAATAATAATATTAAACAAAGGGTAATGATATCATTGGATTTTAGTCAACTACCCTCTAATATTCTTACTTGGGTCTTCCTCTGGTGGAAAAAATTCCCAATAATTCCTATCAAGACTCAACATTATTGTAAGATTTCAAAAGAAACAGTCTAGAAGGAAAGGAAAGATGTTAATCCAAGTTGGAAAAGGTTAACTATTAAAATCCTCCCTTCAGAACATCCATGTTTACTACCTCTCTTTGTTTAAGATGCCTACTTATATAGCTGATAAAATTGCACATATCCAAGAAAGATTCCTTTGGATAGTGACTTAAGAGAAATCAAGAATCACTCTTATTAGCTAGGAAAAGGTTTATGCTTCTAAGTATGAATTGTTAGAATGAATTTAGAATAAATGAGAGGGGGGAGGGTGAATCAATTATCCTCAATTCTAGATGTATAAAATCAAACTTTATACCACTTTGGACAACTCAGATCTGCTCGACAGTAATAACATAAATCAACAACATACATATGCAGTTTTACCTTTCAAATGTAATCAGCTTGCAGAAACATAACAGTAAAACACAACATTAACATTCACACAAGTTGACACCAGTATTTAATGTGGAAACCCAATATGGGAAAAACCACCAATAACATGCTATCAACTTTTCACTCTTCTGAAGTGAGCTCTATTAGGAACCAACCGTGTTAAAGGTTACAAAACACATTGCTAAATGTGACCTGGTTAAAGGATTTAAACACCCTGTCAAGAGTGGCCTTGTTAGAGGACTTAGAACATTCCACCTGAATGTCACCTTGCTCAAAGGATTTATACAATGACTATTATGTCAACCTAGTTAAAGGATTTTGACTAATACAATGGTTAGAAAGTAATTAGCGGGTGTGATCTGATACATACAACTTAATTTGAAAATCTAGATCCAATTCAGCTCTTATGCTAATTCACTGAGTGGCCTCCATTCTCTTTTCAATCTTTAGATCTTCTTGGAAATCCATCAAGCAATCACTCTTGCAACTCTTTGCTTCTTTTCTCAGCCTTCTCTACTTTGATTATGCCATTCAATCAATTAACTATGCAAACCTCTTGCATACACATCACCCATACATGTGAATAACCCCTTGAGGTTATCTTATACCTCTTCATCTAGGTCAAATAAATCTTTCGCTGCTTAATCAAGATCGTAGATATTAGGTTAGGTCAGATCCAACAAATCTTTCCATCTTTACATTTAATTTACTTCTCCAAAGAAATCACTAAATAAATCTTAAATCCATGCATTAATTATGGTTACCTATGCATTTAAATAGTGTGGACCAATCGTGCTTATCCTTAAATAACTTTACATATCCCAATAAAATCAATTATGTCAGCTAGAGATCTCAAATCTCAACAATTACTAAAATACTGACGCTCGACCAACACTGTGTTCTTCCACTTGGTCATCATTGGTTTCCTTGGCAATTTATTGGCCCTCAGTCATTACTGACTTCACTCAACATAAATTTTTCACAGTAAACTATCATCAAAAGATAAACAACACATTACTTTGCCAATATGCCAAATGATCAAGTACCCTTGTGATTTCCCATAGCTCAACCATTTCACTTGGTCTTCTTATTATCCTTTCCTTCATAATCAATAGAAATGGTACTCAAACAGATAGCAATATTCTCACCAGTTAAGGTTTGACATCAATGACAAAACAACAATTTTTTACATTGTATCTTTCCAACAATCTCCCTCTTTGGCATTGATGGCAACACTAAACTTTAAAACAATAATTTTCAACCATAGTTACCATACAATCCAAAAAATCTTACTGTGTTCCTTGATATAAATAAATTTTCATTAATGTCTTTAGCTTCATTCAGATTCTCATCTTGTAAAACATTTCTCCCTCTATGTCTGTAATCACACTGGAATATTTCTATTTCTGTTCATCTGTAGACTCCCTCTTTCAGTAAACTCTCCCTTTCTGACAACAATCTCTTTTCCAGTAATCTGTTCCTCTTTATCTTCTTTTCAATAATCTCTCCCTCTTTGACAACAATGCCAAAGACGTTGACATCTTCATCATGCAGATACTTCTATTCTAAACTCTGTATCATGCTATTCCTATCATCTTGCTTATGACTGATCCTTGTTTCTGTCCTTGCCTATCTTTCACAGCTTTAGGCAACATCCTAAAGTGTGATTTCCTGTGCATCAATGTGTCAAATATTCTAAATATAACATTTGATGCAACAGTACCATTCAAAACTAATTGGCCTCAGTTAGGGGAATCACCCATAATTTACCTCACAGATACTCATGAACATCTTTGGGTAGTGTCTTTGTAAATATGTCAGCTAATTGTTTCTTAGTATTCACATATTCCAGTCTCACTTCCTTCTTCTAAACTAGCTCCCTCAAGTAATGATACTTGATAGCTATATGCTTTATCTTAGATTGCATTACAGGGTTATTATAAATATTAATGGCACTCATGTTATCACAATATATGACAACTGGTTCTTTGATCTCCTCTTTCATACCTTTCAGTAGTATCTTCAACCACACAATATTAGAACAATTAACTGCTGCTGCCACATACTCGGCTTCAGCTATAGATTGTGAGGTGCAATTCTATTTCTTGCTTGTTAATGAGACTAATCTTTTTCCTAAAAGAAATGTGCCGCCTGTGGTGCTTTTTCAATCATCCAAATTTATAGCCCAATCAGAATCAGTATAGACTCTAAGTTCAAACTTATCATTCTTTTTGTGATATAGACCATATTCATCTGTTCCTTTCAAATATCTCAGAATTCTTTTTACTGCCATCATATGTGTTTCCTTGGGATGGCAGAAAATCTAGCAACAATTCCAACAACCAGTGCAATATCAGGTCTACTGTGTGCAACATATTGCAGCTTTCCAATAATTGACCTGTAAAGGGTTTGATTCACTTCTTTTGTATCATCATTTTTTGTCAACTTCTATCCTATAGCCATGGGTGTACTCACTAGTTTTGAATCTTCCATTCCAAAAAAATTTAGTATCTCATTGACATATTTTTATTGAGTAATATAGATACCATTCTTCATCTGATATATTTGTAAGCCAACAATTTTTTTATATCTCACCAAACATAGACATCTCAAATTCAGTTTGCATATCTTTTACAAATGCTTGGCACAACACATCTTGTCCACTAAATATAATGTCATCAACAAAAAATTTAGCCAATAAAGTACCTTTACCTTGCTCTGTCTTCAAATACAGGTTTCTATTGTCATTGGTTCTTGCAAATCCAATCTTTATCAAATAATTGTGTAATCTCTCATACCATGCTCTAGGTGCTTGCTTCAGTCCATATAGTGCCTTGTGTAATCTCCAAACCATGTTCTTCTTTCTTGGGTAAACAAATCCATCACCTTGTTCAATGTATACTTCTTTTTCTAATATCCCATTTAGAAATGCTAACTTTACATCCATTTGATAGACTTAAAAACCTTTGTAGGCTGCATATGCAAGGTTCTTACTCCTTCCAATATTGCAACTAGGGTGAATGTTTCTCCATAGTTAATTCCTTCCTCTTGTGAATAACCTTTGCATACCAATCTAGCTTTGTTTATTGTTACCTCTCCATGTTCATTCAACTTATTTCTGAATACCCACTTAGTACCAATTACATTCTTGTCATTCGGCCTAGGTACAAGTGTCCAAGTATTATTCTTCTCAATCTGTTCAGTTTCTTCATTCATGGCTTGTATCTAGTCTTCATTGTCTAAGGCATATTTTACTATTTTAGGCTCAAACTCACATAACAAGCATGTATCTTCTCTCAACTTGCTTCTTGTCATAACTATAGAATTCTTTGATCCTATGATTTGATCAGGTTTATGGTGCCTCCTTACATACTTTGCTAGAGTAGGTTCTTTTTCTACTTTAGATTGATCATTCACGTTCAATTTAGGTTGATTCTGTGACTCAACATCTCCATTAGATAGCTTGGCAATTACCTCCTATTTCTCGGCAGCTTCATTATGTGACTTGGCAGGTGCTTGTTGCTCGAAAACCTCTTTATCAGGTTCAGGTAATTCACTATAATCTTCCTCATCCATATAGACAAATGATTTGTAACTTTTAGGTTCCTATGTGCTTTCAGCTTCATTTCTTTCTGCATATTCATCAATTCTAACATTTTCACTTTCCACAATTTTGTTAGTGTTAGAATTCAAACACTTGTAAGCTTTACTTTTAGTTGAATAACCAAGAAATATGCCTTCTTCACCTTTAGCATCTAGTTTTCCATTTCTGTTATCCTTCAATATGAAACATTTGGTTCCAAAAACTTTGAAATATCTTACATTAGGTGCGTACCCATACCATAGCTCATAAGTTGTAGCATTAGTACCTTTCTTGACTTGTACTCTATTCAGGGTATAGATTGTTGTACTCAAGGCTTCTCTCCAATATTTTTGTGCAACATTCTTTTCCATCATTAGTGTTCTAGCACAATCCATGATAGATTTATTTCTTCTCTCAGAAATACCATTCTATGGTGGTGTCCTAGGAGTGGACATTTGTCTTTTTATTCCTCGGTCATTTTAGAACCTCTTAAAATCATTAGAAATAAACTCACCTCCTCTGTCATATCTTAAACATTTCAGGCTTTTACCTGTCTCCTTTTCAACTTTTTCCAAGTACCACTTAAATAACTGGAATGCATCAGATTTTTCTTTAAGAAACATAACAGTCATCATTCTTGAGTAATCATCAACAAATAGAATAAAGTATCTATCTCCACAGTAACTTTTCTCACCAATAGGTCCACAAAGGTCAGTATGAATCAATTCCAGAATTCCCTCAAAAGTATGAGTTTTTCTCTTGAAACTAGATTTAGTCATTTTTCCTAATTGACAATGCTTGCACATTGCATTTTTAGGTTTCTTTAACTTAGGTAGCCCTCTAACCTTTTTCAATTTTCTTATGTTTACCAAGTTATCAAAGTTTACCTAACACAACCTTTTATGCCATAACCAAACATCATTATATTGTGCAAACAAGCATGTCTCATCAGCTATATCCAGATAGAACAAGTTACCATTTGTTTTCTCACCACTTCCAACTAGTTCTCCATTGGCATCATAGATCTTTGCTTTCCTGTGATGGAACTCAACTCTATAACCAAAAGTATTTAGTTGTGCAACACTCAATAAATTATAATTAAGATCATCGACCCAATATACATTGTCACATCTGATCTTGTTAGTCAAGTTAATTGATCCTTTCCCTTTAACAAGACATGGTGCATCATTACCAAATTTAACATAACCAAATTTACGATGATCTAAGGTTTCAAATTCATCTTTATCACCAGTCATTTGATGTGAACAACCACTATCAATAATCCAACAATCACCTTTACTCATATAAGAAATTAGTGTAGTTTTCTCATCATCATCGGAATCATCTTTCATAGAAACATACACAACTTCTATATTATTTTCATCAGAATTGTTAGAATCACTATGTTATGCCCTGCATACCTGTCCCTACATTTTGTAGGCAAAATGTTGGGTCCCTTTTTTTCTCTTTTTCTTTTCCTTGGTTTCTTTTTTTTTTTCCCTGGGCTTTACTTTCGTGAGGTTGTTTTCTTTTGCTTTTGTCCTCTTGCCTCCGGGACCTATTCCCGAAGTGTGTTTGTCTGTTTGAGTCAGCCAGATCCCAGAATCCAGGATTCTTTGTCATCATGTCTTCTTTTACAAGAAGGTGTGACTACATGGAATCCCTGGGCTCGGAGTCCAGATATTTTCCTTTTTCCAGATTTTGTGGAAGGAAAGCAATGTGTTTTTACCCTCAAGGTATAAATAGGATTTAACTATCACTTTCACATTTACCATGATCAAATAACTCAGAGCGATTACCAGAGTGATTAAGGCAATCAAAGGCGATTATGTGTGAGTTTCTTTTGGTAATCAATAGTGTTCAAACAACAATAAGTAGTGGTGCATTCGCGGTCATTTCCAGGTGAACCAGTTGCAGAGCACCTCCCATGCTCACCTTCCCGCATTCTCTATGTTTTTAGGTAGGCCTTCTTGGTTCCTTTCCTTCATGTTTTCATTTTAACTTTGGTTGTGTTTTCATTTGTTTGGCTTTTGGTTTCTTCCTTATTTCTATTCCTGGTTTTGTTTCTGGTTTCCTATCTTGTTCTTGATGTTGCCTCCCGTTGGTGGGATGGCTCTGCCACAGGGTTGTCCACCCTCTATGCAGTTGAATGATAGTGTAAATGTTTCTGTATATACCTATAAATTTCATGTAGATAGCTGTGTATAGGTTGTTTTAGGGTCGTTTTGTTTTGGCCTGCGAGTTCGCTTTGGCCCCCTATAAATTTTTATATTAATGTATATTGGATTTATATCCTTCCATTTGTGACAAGCTTGCCATGCTCTCTCATGTTAAATCAAATTGTGGAAGCTCATAAGAGAGGTATTCACCATGGTTCAAACTCGGCATCGCATATGTTCAAGCCATGGCAATTTTCTCTCTCCTCTGTCATTTCCATCTTAATGGCAGGTTTAAGTCCCCACACGTGAGCATTTAAAATTGGCCCAAGTGGTAGCCACTTTCTTGCATGTTTAAATAGTTGTCGCAGTTATTGCCATTAATTCCTTTGCTGCATGACCATGTGACACCCCATGTCAGCCTAGTATGGCTAATTCCTGGTCATATTAATAACGGTCATCTTTTCTAGAATTCAGGTCACAGGTTCCCCTGGGTCCTTCATTTCATTCATTGCATGAGCTAGAACCCCCAAATATCCCTCAGACATTGATCAAGTCCCCAAGTCATTTGTGCTTAATGTATTGTATTCCTAGGATTTGATAAAAACTAACATCTTTTCAAGAACACGTGCGAAGTGGTGGTGAAAGTCCCCAGATCTGGGATTACTTTATATTTTTATATATACATATTAGCAGCTGTCTGGTCCTTGCAAGTTGCCAAAATTTACTCATCAAACATGTATAAAGAATCTGCACCACCTTCTCCACCCGGGAGCCCAGATCTCCCCACTACTTCGACCAGAGCGGTCACCAGGATAAAATCTAAGAATCCCTTGGAAAAACTCCCACTTTCAATGAAATACATAAAGGGAGAAGTTATTATGGGATCAAAGGTTGATTCCAAGTTGCAATTGATTACCGACACAAGTGTCAGCGTATGGGACGAAATGCATGCATTAGTGAAAATGATGTTTATTCAATGCAAGGCTAGAGACCAAATGGCTCTTCATGTGGCCACCTTTGGAATCCTTAAGGTGGCATGCTTCCCCTACTTAGTGCATGCCTTGAAGCTCATTCTTACACTTGTGAAACACTACAAGCTAGCCGTCTGGGCTATCATGTTTTCCTCTCTTGTTCCTTCATGCTATCCAATGCCTATGGTGTCTCTTGATGCTGCAACATTCTCTTTAGGGCTAGGGATTTAACAGTTTGAAAACACCATATTCCTCACCCGAGCCCAAGTGCTCGGCAAATTTGAAAAGCTCCCAGGAACATCCTGATAATATCTCAATGCCAATTGGCTCAAGACCCCCAGGAAAGACTATAAGAAGATGAAGTTAGAGATCTCCTGGATAGAATTTAAAGAAAGCATATAGATGTGGATCATCACACTATGTAGGGTCTTTGGAGAGCCCCATGCCCAGTAATTATCGGCATGGATGTACTACTACTTGTTTAGCATCGCCTCTGGTGGGCAGGATTTTGAATGGACAAAAATCATCTCCAATCATGTGGACACTCAGCTTGTCAAGGTCACCCAGACTCCCAAATTATATATGACTTCCTACGTCTTATGGGCACTAGCACAACAATTCCCTGTGACCCTGGGATTACTTACAGCAAGTGTGCTCAAAATTGGCCAAGGCCAGAATGCTCCATGGGACTATTTCCCATAGATATAATGGGAGGCCAGCTTCCCTAGCTTTTGTAGAGTAAATGATGTGTTCATTTGCTATCATCTTCTCACACCCACTTGAGACACCGGGTATTAGCTCTCAAAGGAGGTAATGAACCTGGTCAAAACTCATGGCCATTATTATATTCAACATCAACAACACTCATACATTCAAGTGACTGACTTTTCCGAGAAGCCCTACCTATTACCCAAATATTGTGGGGATAGGATAATTCTTTTGGAATACTATAGACAAATTCTAGAGCTGCATGCCCTCTTCACATTAAATAAGGTTACTAACGTCCCATTCCCAATCACTTGTGGGAACTATTCTTGCAGCCTAGCCATGGCAAAATAGGCCGACAGTGAACTTAAAATTTTAGGGCTGACATAATTTTATTTGGAGCGGAAGAATTTTGATCCGCTGGGAAAGATAGCAACGACACTTCCCCAGGCAACTCCCCCACATTAGATTCAATTAGAATATTTTTGGGAAGATTCGCAGGACAATTTGAGGTCTAGAACTAACATTTTGTCCAGATGACTCAAGGAATGATGAAAAAGCTCAGGTTTCAAAAGTTTCCCAATGACTTTTTGGACACTGGGTCTATAGTAGACCCGCAGTATAAGGCCCAGGGATTAGATACAATGGTTGTCCCCTCGGTGGACTGGGATAGCCTAGAAGGCCCAACGATCAAGGAAATCACCCACAATATAATTGAATGCAGTCATGCATATTTTTAGAAGTTATGCCAAAAGAGCACAAGAAGAGTTGGCCCATTTTTGAAGGGATCTACATCTAGGGCTAGAACCTCAGCATAGGGAGTGGAAAAAGGAAAAGGAAAAATGGGATCTGCAGCCCAAGTTTTAGCAAATGTTATAGTTCCTATTTTAGAGAAAGTACAACTTCATCTGGCAGTATCCTAATAGATGAGAGAGGTGTTAACCACCCAGCTTAGTCTCCCAGTGGTCCAGGCAGAACCTGCCCTCCCTACTGGTTCCCCTTCCCTCACAGAACTCATGATCTAAGTAGCAGGGACAATAGGAGAAGAAGAACATGTGGCCATGTTAGATGTCAGGCTGCCATTGATAACAAGAAGAAAGAAGAAAGGGACAAGTGTTCCTTAGCCTAAGATAGAGGCAGAACTGGGGATGACCAACATCCCCAAAATATAGATTCTCTTCTCAGACTCCCCAGAGCCAGATAATCAGCCAAACAACTCTTTGGAGATCTACCCTCTACACGATGACTTTGACGACATATTAATTGGGTCAGACAAGAAGGTAAATTTATAGGGGGGTATCAGGAGAGCGGTGGAAGAAATCACCACCCAGGAAAAAACAATAATCCCCACTGAAGGGGAGGTACCCAAAAAAGAGGCTTCCATAGAGCAGGAGGTCCTGGCAGTAGAAGAGGAAAAGGAACAAGAATAGGTGAACATCCCAGATGTTCAGGAAAGACTGGTCCAACAGAATAAGATAGAACCAAGGAAAACAAAAGATGAGCAACCGACAACTGGGGAAACTAGACCTATGGGATCAACCGTACCCCCAACCATCATGCTCCAAACACCTTTGGTCACTTCGGGTGACCAAGTGCCCTGGAGTAAATTTGGCGAGGTGATAATAGTAGCCCAAATGGTAAACCTTGGCCAGACACCTCTGTCACCTCCAGAAGACAAGCCAACAGAGCAATAAATCCTGATGGATAATGCCAGAGAAGAATACCAGCAACAAAAACAAGAAGGGGAGAGCCCTATAGATATGGATGTAGATTCCATAGATACTACTAAGGACGTTGGGGTGGGGAATGTTGATGCCACATAAGTGGATGGTACAGGTGGTCCAAGGAAAGAAGGAGAGGAGCCAGAAGAGACTCCAAATACCAGGGATGAACAACAAAACCCTGGAGGGGATACAATTGATCAAAATTTGGCAGCAAGGGCACCCCCACCACCACAATGATTGGTGGACTCCAGAAAAAGGAAATCCCCAGCGGTAGCAAAGGCCCATCTCTCCTTGTTGGAGATGATGGTGAAAGCACAAAGCATCCCCAAGGAAAAGAAGGCCTAGGCAATCCACACCATCTAGACTAGGCCGGGTGGAGATACAGTTGTGATAGTGGCAACACCTCTCCCAAAATAAGATGCAGCGAAAACAAGAGCTGAAGATTATGAAATCATAGAGGTGTCTCTAGGGAGGAGAGACAAGCAGGGTGAATTAGACCTACTGAGAGAAGCAACCAAGGTGGTAGAAGCCCTCTATAACAAATAGTAATAGAAGTTGAAGGAGGAAAGAGATAAAAATGAGAATCTCCTTGGACTTTTAGTAGAACTTACGCAACCACTAGCTGAGATGCGTTTGAAAGCTTCCACATCTAGACCACTGCTCCTGCAGGGTGACATAGATGCACTAAGAAGTATGAAAAAGAAAGCACAGGTAGATGATGACTGGGTGGCTGAACAGGTAGGAAATGTCTGATGTTTCCTAGTAGCTACACTCTTGGACCTATACGTAGCCAACACCATTCTACACTAGGCCAAAAATACCATTTCCATCTGGGAAGGAGAGACTGAGTAGTACAAGGCCTGGATGCATGAGTTGGGAGAACTCATGAGTCTCAGAGAAGAAATTGTTACCAAGGCCAGAATTTTTGGAGAGGAGTCCTTCGACTTTGTCTGGACCCAGCACTCTAGACTTGATCTCACATTGGAGATAAGCAAGAAACTGGTAGGGGCCCTATGGGATAAATTTCCAGAGGTAGAATATTCTTTAAATATGTATAAGGCATTTATTACAAGGGTTTTTGGTGTCGATCCCTTTAGTACTGAAACATGTACTCTAGAGGAGTATGTTATTGGAAAATTTGATGAGCTGATGGAGGCTTGATATCAGTCTCTAGAGGGAATGGACAGAGCAAAGATGTCGCGTATATCTTGCATGGTGATCTAGGCCCACGATGTCATGAAGATGGCTATAGAGTTCAAAGTAAATACTCCAGATTTGGGTGAATAGGTGGATATGTCCAGGTACCGTCAGGCCAGCCCCAAGAATATCAATAAAGATGGAGTTTCTGAGCTCCTGGAAACATTCAAGAATAGCAAGGAATAATAAGGTTCTACAGATTCCAAATATTTTCACTAGCAGGGTGCATTTGTCTACATTCATTATTCTTTGAGCATAAGCTCCCAGATCTCAGAGTCTCAGATCCAACAGTTTTGTATTCTTCTAGTGGCCCGTGTTGAGGTTCCCCAGAGCCGGCCGGTCACTATGCAGCAGTTAATAATGGGGTCAGAAAGTAGGTGATCCCAATAGAGTGTGTTAGATGGGAGGATGGTTATGAGAGATGCTCTTCCCAAGGTGCCACTCCACCATTAACTACCTAGCACATCAAAGACAGTGAGCCGCATATTGCATTAATGAGGCATGTAGCCTCAAACTCTGGAGAAATTGGATTTCTTCTCTTCTCCCTCTAGCACCCTTCTCGATGTTGATTAAGTCATACCTCTCTTCTTGTCTTATTCTTCTAACATGTCAGACCTCTGTTCTTTTTGAGGTAGTTGTAAAGTGGTGTAGGTAGTACCGAACACCAGATATTGTATTTTATTATTGAGTATACAATTAGATTAGGTTAACTTTAGGACAAGTAATGTGTATAAATAACAAGTTCAATCTCATTTCAAGGGTCAGAAAAATTGATGATTTTGTATTCCATACTCTTACCATTTCATTCCTTGTAGTTGCAGAGCTCAAGGCTCGGTAGTTCTTAGTAGTTCTTAGTGGATAGATGCTCTCTTGGAGCTATTGATGTACACACCAGTGATGCTAGAAAACTATTAATGAAGAAGGAAGGATTCGCACAATGACGTTGTTGGTGTCTTGATCTCTAAGTTAAAAATCTTTTGCGTTGTATGTTTCTGATGTCCTTTGCTCTAATGTTTAAGTAGATTAATGACCTCTTCCCCCTTGATATTGAACATGTATGAATCGCTGGTTCTATATATGTTTAGTATTTAGTATAGTTCATTAGATCATGGTTGATGTTTTAAATGTATTTGCATAACTATAATTAGAATGAATACACTCTAACCCTGGCATATCTTTTGAAGTTTGTTTGATAATCCAAATACTTACTCTAACTTACCAAAATCCCCAAAGAAGAGGAGCCAAGAAAAACTAGCTATCCCTCTGAACAAAACACTCACACACCCAACTTAGCTCCCCGCACTGTTGAGACCCAACTCTTAGGTGCTTGAAGGCCTAGATAATTTATTCCTTGGACAACCTTTACAGGTGAAGTTGGCTGGTACTCCGTTATTCAGTGACAACTTACCTCTGTTGGCGAGGCCGGTCACAAAGTCCCATCAATAGAAACTGGCACTTGAAGGAGGGAATGAGCTTGTCCCCATCTAAGGATTTTAACTTTACACCACCTAAGGGTTTTGTTATGCCCTGCATCCCCGTCCCTACATTTTGTGTGCAAAATGTTGGGTCCCCCTTTTTTCGCTTTGCTTTTGGCTCTTGCCTTGTTTTCTTTGCCTTTGCTTCTTTTGTTTCCTTCTCCCAATTTTCTTTCCCATGGTGTTGGTTTTGTTTTTGTGTTTTTTTCCTTTGTGTCTCTGGGACCCGATCCCAGAGTTGGTCATTTCTTTTCCAGAAGCTAGATTTCAAACTCCAGGATTCTCTGCCACGATGCCTTCTTCTTGTAAGAAGACATGGTCATTTGGAATCCCCAGGCTCAAAATCTAGAGGTTTTCCTATTTCAAAGTTCACAGAGGGAAGGTAACTTGCTTTTACATCGGGTATAAATAAGGTTTACATCTCATTTTCACAGTTACCGTGATTAAAACACTTAGTGTTTTCAGAGCTAGTCATAGGCAATTTGAGTGCGAATTAAGTGCAAGCTTCTCTGATCTTAGTGGGTAGCAATGATTTGATTTTCGGTAGCTGTTCTTGGCGTTGGAGGCGAAAGCTATTGTAGAGAAGTCTAGTGTTTCTTCCCTTCACCATTCTTTGGATTCCAAGTTGGTGTTTCTGGTTTGTTCCTTCATTTTTTGCTTTTGTTTCATGTTGCTGTGTTTCATTTTCATTTTTGCTTCATTTTGTTTCTATTTTTTCTTTGCATCTTTGTCATCTAGTTCACCACCCATTGGTGGGTTGGCTTTGCCAGAGGGTGGTTCACCCTCTATACAGGTGTAAGATAGTGTATACTATGTACATTTTATGTGCTCTCTTGTTAGGTAGTCACTCTGCATTTTGGTTTTGATGTATATTGTTGTAAATATGGTGTATATTCTCTGTAAACTTATGTGTATATTCTTTAGCCCTCTTGTATGTCTTATGTATATTGTGTATATGTGTGTTGTGTATATCCTTTAGAGCATAGAGTTCTTTGCACTCTGTCATGAATTTCAAACTGACGAGACAAACCTCATCGAGATGGAGTCACCATGGTTCGAACTCGACACCTCATTGGTTTGAACCATGGCAGCTTTCTCTCTCCTCCATCTCATCATATTAATGGAAGGACTAATTTCCCATGTATGAAATTTAAAACACTTCTAATCTGGCATTCATGTTTGCCCTGTGTCGGCCCACTTGTCATAATCAATGCTATAACTATCTTTATGCCACCTGTCATTTTCCCACATGCCAATGCACATCAACCAGAGTATGACTTGTTGCCAGTCACTCTAACAATGGCTAGTTTGTCCAGACTCTGAACTCCCAGCGGGATCTTGTCCCTTGATTTTTCTATCACCATGTTAGTGCATTCTGGAATGCTTAAGCCATGTTCATCTTTAGATACCCCAGAACTTTCAGATATATATATGCTAACATTTATATTGACAGGTGCGGACTGGTAGAAAATATCTTAGAGTTTTTCATCCTTGTATGTTCTGATGGTTTTTTGGTCTTGCAGGTGGTTGTTAAGATTTTTCAAAGATGTCTGATGATTTCATGCCTCCTGATAGCCTGGAATTACCAACTACTTCCACCTGAGCAGCCACAAAATCAAAGATGGAAAGAATGTTGGCGAAGCTGCCATTAACCTCCAAGTATCCGAAGGATGGAGGTGTTGCGGGGTCTAAAATAGACTCCAAAGCTTGTGAAATAACAGATCCGAACCTTGGGATTTGGTCTGAATTACAGGGTCTGATATAGACCACTTACAGGTTAAAGGAACAGGGGGATAAAATTGCCACTTTCCTAGCTGCGTCCAGCACCATCAAGGCCACAAACTTTCCATGCTCGGTGTAATCACCCAAGCTTATCTAGCAGTTGGCCGCATTGTACAATGCGGCCACTCATTCAATTTTACTTCCATATCCCTAGCTGCTGCAATATCCCACCATAATCATCACATTTCATGCCCCCACCTTTTTTTTCAGGTTGAGAATTCCATAGTTCAAAGGGTCCGCTATCATCACCAGGGCCACCTCACTCAAGGAATTTGGTGAGGCCGAGACCATTTCTCAGCAACACCTCAATAATCATTGGTTGAAGTCTCCAAAGTGAGACTATAAAAAGATGAAATTGGAAATTCCATGTAGGGGTTTCAAGAAGCCCATTCAAGCGGGCATAATATTTTTGTGTAGGATCTTTAGATGGCCCCACGCTCGGGAATTCTCAGCATGGATGTATTATTTCTTATACTACATAACAACGCACAATAGGACTTTCAACTGGGTGGCAATTAAATCCAATCGTGTGGATACACAGATGAAGACAGTCACCCAAAATTCAAAATTCTATATGAATTCATATGTGTTGTGGTCATTGGCACAACAAAGGCTGGCTTTTTAGGGCCTAGGAACAGTTGGAGAACTCAGGAATGGCCTGAGACAAGTCACACCTTGGGATCATTGTCCCCAGTTGTAGTGGGAGCTTAGCTTCAAGAACTTCTGCCAGGTAAATGACACCTTCATTTACTACAACATTCTTACACTTACATGAGATTCTGGGTACCGCCTCTCATAGGCAGCAATGACACTGGTCAATTCTTATCGCCAGTATTTTATTCAATTCCAATGCCATACATACATCAAGGTGACAGGCTTCAAAGGGAGGCCCTACCTCCTTTCCCAGTATTGTGGGGATAGGATTATTCTTTTAGAATTTTTTAGGAAGATGATGGATCTACATGCCCTCTTCACAGTGAAGAAGGTCATTAATGTCCCATTCCCCTTTTCTAGTGGGGATTACACATGTAGCCTCATCATGGCCCAGGAGGTAGATAATGAGTTAAAAGGATTGGGGCTGGTTGAATTCAATGATGCCCAGAAGAACTATGATCCCTGCAGAAAGATTATCATCACATTACCTAGGGCATGCCCCCCCACATGAAGAAGATATTGAAGACTTCTGGGCGGATTTCCAGGACAAATTTAATCTCAGGGCCCAACAATATACAAGAATGAGCAAATGAATCATGGAGGCGCTAGACCTTTAGACTTTCTTGAAGGGTTTTAATGACAGCGGATCGCTGGAAGATCCAGTGTACAAAGGATAGGGGCTAGACAAATTGGACCTCCCTCTAGTGGATTGGGCCACTCCAGAGTATTTGACAATTGATGGGGTATGCCACCCCATTATAGAAGCAAGCCACAAATATTTTACCTGGGTGTGCCCCAAAAGTACCCACAAGAAAGAAGCAGTCAAGAAGACCATCCCTTCTTCAGTCAATGTCAGACCTTCTTCATTTTTCGGGCCTGCTAAAGCAAGTGTGAGCAAAGGAAAGGAAAAGGAGGGAGTCCTGGTGCCTAAGGCATCCCCTCAAATCCCCACACTCCTAATGGAAAATCTACATGACCAGATGGAGGTGGCAAAGTTGGCTAGCCAAAAAATCAGCATGCAGGTGGCTGTCAGCCTCCCAATCACCCTAATGGCATCTTCTCACTAAATAGGACACCCTTCGTTGGCAGCAATGATGAATAGGCAGACTTTTGCTGAGGCAAAGTCTTCTAGTATTTTGGACACCGGGGCTTCTCTAACCAAGAGAAAGAAAATAGCTGTGACCCCCACACCAAGCACCACCCTTGGTATGCCCCAGAAGCCCCCAATGGATTTAAGTTTGGATTCTCCTGAACTTGAGGATATCTTAGACTCCTCTCCACCACACGATTATTTCCATGACACATTCTCGGCAAATGAGCTTCTAGAAATCTGGCAAGGCATTGATACTATAGTGAAGGAAATAAAGGCTCAAGAAAAGGAGGCCAATGTAGAAGAAGAACTCCCCATAGAAAAGGACATATCAGAGAAAGAGGCTCAAGAGGTAAATGCTAAGCCTAAACAGGAAGAACCACAGGTCCAAAGGACCCTATATATGCTAAGGCAACCTACAAATGAGCCCCTGGTGGGAGGAGAACCTAGACCCTAGGGAACAATCGTACCTTCGACCATCACACTCCAGGTGCCTTTGGGGACTTTAGGTGACCAAGTGCCCCGAAGCACTTTCGGAGAGGTCATGAAAGCTACTGCCTTGTTAAATTTTTGCAAGCAACCTCATCCACCTTCGGAGGATGTCCCAATGGAGGAAGAAAATGTTGAAGTAAATGAGGTTGATAGGGCCCAAGAACAACAATAGCCAATGGATCAGGAGGTCTTGGAAGAGGAGAATGAAGAGGCTATTGATACCACCAGTGAAGATGAAGTCCCTGAGAATATAGAGATGGAAATCAGAGAAAATATTTTGACTGATTTTGCAGAAGATGCCAGCATGGTAGAAAATACAAAAAGTTCTGGAGAATAGGAAGCAAGAAAGGGACTGGAACAAGAACAAGAAAAGGAGCCGGAAGAAAATATAAACTTAGGGAATGCGTCGCCACATTCAGAAGTGAATCCTAGTGAGTAGGAATTGGTAGCAAGGCTTCCCCAGCCGCCCTAATGGCTAGTAGAAACTAAGAAGACAAAGGCTCCAACGGTGCCTACAGGTGCTCCTTTGTCATTGGCCGAGATGATTGCCAAAAATACCAAAACAAAGAATCCCAAAAGGGCATGGGTGGTCCACACTCTCTGGACCAACGCAGCAGGAAATACAGTTGCAATCATCGCAACACCCCTGGAAAATATAGATGCAGCAGCCACAAGGCCTGAAGACTATAGTATAATAGAGGTCGAGCTAGGGAAAAGGGATAAGCAAGGAGAAATTGACTTTCTCAAAGAAACTACCAAGGCTATAGAGGCCCGGTATGAAAAATAGGGGCAGAAGCTATAGGAGGAAAGAGAGACAAATTCTAATCTCCTCGCACTTCTGACAGAACTAACACGACCCTTGGCCAAAGTCCACCCCAGGACCCCTTCTTCTGGATTTCCACTTACACAGGGCGACGTGGACTCACTGTGCATGATGAAGAAAAATGTGCAAGTACTGGACGGGTGGGAAGCTGAGAAAATAATGGTGATGAGAGAATTTCTTGCGGTGTCCCTCCCAGAATTTGACAAGGTAGATCTCACCCTTAGCCATGCAAGAAGCTCCGCTCAGGTATGGGAGTTAGACCTAGAGAAATATGAAAAATGGAAGGCTAGGTTGGAGGAGATCTGCAGCATTGGAGAAGAGGTTGCCACAAAATCTAACATTTTGGGAGAAGAATCGTATGATTCCCTCTAAGCCCAGTACTCCAGACTTGTCCTCAAAATTGAGGTTTGCAAGGAACTGGTTAAGACCTTAAAAGAGAAAATAACGGCTACCCAATATCCCTTGGATTTATTCAAAACATTCATGATCAGGGTATTGCAAGTTGATCCCTTCACCACCAAAATGTGTACCCTAGAGGACTATATCCTCAGTAAGTTTGATGAAAGAATGGAATCCTTGTATCCACCAGGCAAAGATTTTGATCAAGGCAGGTCATCCCAGTTTTCAAAGACTATGATTCAGTCGCATGACACCATCAAGATGGTGAACAAATTCAAGAATAGGGCTGAAGAGGTTGAGGAGGCAATGGAGGATGTCCATAGCAGATGGGATAGCATCTGGAGCATACATGAGGAGAGCATTAGCCAAGTGTTAGAATCTTGGGAGAAAATATAAGTCAATATAGTTCTCCAGATCCAAGAGAATTTGGCCTGACATCATATTTTGTATTCTTTATTCTTTTGAAATGTAAGTTCTTGGATCCCAGAGTTCCAAATCCCACATATTTGAATTCTTCATGTGACCCATGTGTCAGATCCCAAATGCTGACCGATCACTTTTAGGATAGTAATAAAGGTTGTTAGAAGATAGGCAACTACAACAAGGCACATCAGTGTGACAGGAGGTTTTCTGATAGATGGTCTTCCCAAGGCACCATTTCAGAGATATACCTAGCACATCAGAGATAGGGTGCCTCTTTCCCATTTATGAGGCATGTAGCCTCGATCCCTAGGGGATTAGATTTATTCCTTCTCCTTTTCATCTCTCTTCTCGAGGCTGATTCTTCCACTCAATCCTTCTTGTCTTATTCTTCTAAAATGTCAGGCCTTTTCCATCTCAAGGCTTTTTGTAAAGTGGTGTAGGTAGTACCGGCCACCAGATAATGTTTTTTATTGTAAAGTGTAAAATAAGTTAGGGTTAGGGTTAGATTGAAAGATGTGTATAAATAATAAGTCTGACCTCATTCCAAGGGTCGGCAAAATTGATGATTTTGCAGTCCATAGTTAATAGTAAAGCAGTTTTTCTCATTTCCTAGTTGCAGAGCTTAATGCTCCATAGTTTTAAGATTTCAGTAGTTAAACGCTCCCTAGGAGTTATCTTTGTACCACGCACCAGTGCTTGTTGGAAGGATGTTAATGAAGAAGAAAGGGTTCTCTCAATAATGTTGTTGGCACTCTGTCTTCTGGGTTGATGGTATTTTTATGCTTTATGTTCTTCGTGTCCTTTTCTCTAGTGCTTAAAGTAGATTAATGACCTCCTTTCTTTGCTACTGATAAAATATAAGTTGATGGTTGTATATTTATTTGGTATTTAGTGTAGTGTGTTAGAGCTTTGTCAATATTTTGAATGTTTAGCATAATTGTAGGTAGATGAAATATTTCTAACTCTGCAAGATCTTTTTAAGTTTATTTGTTAAGTGAAAGAATGCTTGGAGGAAACCCTATTTACTTGAATCCCTGAAGTTGACGAGTTGAAGATAACTAGCTATCCCCCTAGAAAAATAGTCACATCTCCCAACCGAGCCCCACACTGTCGAGACCCAACTCTCACATGCTTAGAGCTTGGGGAATCTCATTTCCCCAGACAACCATTTATAGGCAAAGTTGGTCAGTACCCTAGTTCCCGGTGACAACTTACCTCTGTTGGCAGACCCGGTCACAAAGTCCCATCAATAGAAATTGGCACTAGAGGGAGGGTATGAACTCCTCCCCCTCAGGATTTTGATTTTACACCACCCGAGGTTTCCCCAAGCCATAGTTTTAGCAGTCAATACTTCAATGGGATTGGGTCTTTCTCCCTAGTGAGATTTGAAAGATTCCTTAAAATAGCCCCCAATCCTAGAAGGTTTGTTAAACTCGAGTCCCCTACTTGAAAGAAACGGACCCCAAAAGTCAAACCATCCATCATTGTGTACCACATAATACCCAAGCCCCCCAAAAAATCCTAGGGATTAATGCTCAATCTAATCAAAATTCAACTCCCCCAATGGCTGCTTATTTTGGGAATACCGAGTCCCCAATGGGAAATCTTTTGGGTGCAGCCAACGATTTACATCCGCACCCTGAAAATATTTGTCCCTGATATGAGCACTTATGCTCACAAACTGTAGAAGAGCATCTAGAGGCATACAAATATGCCATAAATTGACACCAGATCCTACATCAAGATGTTGTGACCCAGATGTTCCCTCTGTCCCTGGGATAGAACCAATTGAACTGGTACCTCAATCTTCCCGCCAACTTCATCAACAGTTGGTAGGACATGGAAGATGTCTTCTTGGCTGCCTTCCACATACACATGGACCTGACTTGGTCCCAGAGCTAGTTCATTTCCATTAAGAAGGAACCAAATGAACCCCTTGTAGCATTCAATCACTGATTCCAATGCACTTTGAAGCGGTGCATGGGTCCCTTCATCCCATCCATGAAAGTGACCATACAGACCTATCTCAATGCAATGGATCCCTTCGTTGCCACTCTCCTTTGGATAACTACCATCCCAGGTGACTGGGATACTTTGGAAAAAGTTTACAACCTATTCTTAGAGTTGTCCCATGGCCTCAACAAATCCCCAGGCAAGATTGGGTAGAGCACCCCATTTAACTTGATCCCTGATAGAACTCTTTACACCAAAGGATATAACCCCAATCTGGTAATGGGTGCCCCCGCGATGGCCATGAATCCCCTGCCACTACCGATAGACCAGCAGGCCCGATATGTTTTTCCATCACAGAGTCAGGCAATACTGGGTCTTGAATATTTCCCTTGGAACTAGCCGCAATAGAACTAACAACAGTAGACACAACCATCTGAAGTTCCCTTCTTCTAGTCATCTACAGCTGGAGGATTGCCACCCTTGACTCTGGCAAACGTTGTTGCCTTCCTTGAGAACTAACAACAACAACCGTCACACTATGACGCAAACACTCAGTTCACTACCGAAGTTACATCCCTCTGGAGAATGCTATCTACCTTGACTGTGGACATGGGTCAACTGAAAGCGGGGTCTTATGCACCCCAGAACTCCAATTCCTAGAGAGGAAATATTTTCTCTAGCCAATGAAACAACAATGTTGGGGGAAGAAATTTCAACAATGGGCCTCAGCCCAACCAACAACAATGGAATAATAATGCAAACACCAGAGGTCCACCTATGAACCAAAATGCCAATCAAAGTGGTGCTGGACCATCCCATTTCACACTAGTCAGAGACTTCCAGTCCATGACCAACTGGTGTACATTGCATGACACAGGCTCCTAGAATGAGGTAAATTGTGCCACACTGGAGAAGGTCATCATGATTTCCCAGTTGGATAGGCAATAATCATCTAATCCTACTCCCCCATAACCTCTTGTGTAAGAGCCAACTCACAGTGCATTCACCTGTGAGACCATCTTCTTTAGATTAGCTGGAGAAGACAAAGAAGAATCCAAACTGCAAGGATTCTTTGATGAGTCAATTCTAGCCTTTGAGGCCAATGCCTTTACTAACCCACAGGCTCCTTACAACACTCAGAGCCAGGTTGGTAAAGGACCAATTTATACACCAACACCTCCCATGTACACTCTTCCCCAGGACAATATAACTGACTGGCCTATCCCTCTAAAAGGTTCTAGCTCTAACTAGGCAAAGGACTTAGCCAAGGGAAGCCACCAATTCCCAGGAGGAAGGTTTGAAATCACAAAGGTGTTAGAAAAAACCACCACCTTCATGACCTTGATGAAGTTTTTACTAAAATGTCTCGTGTAGAAGAAGTCTCTTCTGAAGCTCTTGGTAAACTCAGAAGTTGTCAGTCGCCCACCCAAGACTATCTCTTTTGAGGATGCCAACGTGACTATCTTCTGGGGAAATACTGAGGATCCCCCATTCCTACTAGGCTTGAACATTCAAGACAAAAACATATACAACTACCTAGTAGATTCTGGGGATTCGAGCAACATCATGCCCCTATCCATATGCTAGAAGCTAGCATTCTGACCCACCCCATCCAATGGTGCAATAATTCAGTTGGATAAAACTGCTATGAAAATGGTGGATGAGTTGAAGAATGTCTAGATACAGCTCATCTAGGACCCCAGAATAGCCAGCATAATCGATATCCAAGTGGTGGACATTCTAGAGACTTATGGGATGTTATTAAGTCAGAATTGGTCTAAGTCCTTGGACGGATACTTTTCAACTGACTTTTTCCACTTATGACTACCCTGGGAAGGAGAATCAAACAAGATCTAGGTTGAAAGTGAGCCCCAGATGAAGCAGGCCCTTACCAAAGTCAGGAGGGTTAACAAGGTCTTATTCTCTAAGATTTCCCCTGGGGTGTACCAACCTCTTGAAATCTTAACGTTTGATTTCACCCTGGGAGAGGATCCCACAGTTCTGTAGACCCAAGACCTAGAAGAAAAGTTGAGGGTTGAGGTTAACTCTCAAGGCACCACAGTGACCCCCACTACACTCTTGTCTGACACTTGGTGCCAAGTACATTATCAGAAGCATTCAGAGCTAGAGTGTGAGCCTTATCTTTCTGTCACTACCTGACACATTGACGCCCTCCAGAATAAAGAGCATGAACATGATTCCCTGAAGCCTAGAATCCCTACTGGAAGCACTTCTTCAGTTCTATTTCTCTGGGGATCTCAACCCAAAACCCCTCCGAAGATAGACCTCACCCACACACCATCAGTGTAGGAGGACACTCCTCCTATGTCTCCCAAAAACAATCCAAAGACTGCTCCATCTCCCCAGCTCCAACTGACAAGCGATGATTTGTGGACCCTTAAGTTCAATGGGTCCTGATTCAAACAAGGCTATGGGGCCATAGTATAATTAATCAACCTGTGAGGTAAATCCTTCCTTGCATCCTACAAGATACAGTTCAACTGCACAAACAACATCATGGAGTACGAGGTCCTAGTCCTCAAACTCCTATTTGCATTAAGGAAAGGAATCACTCACCTCCGGGCCCTGGGTGATTCAGAGTTGATTGTCAGACAAGTCTGGAGTCAATACACATGTCATGATAAGAGGCTGGCTACATACCAAAATTAGGCATGAAGTCTTATTGAGGATTTTGATGTCTTCGGCATTGATCTCATTCCCCAGAAATAGAATTATGTCCTAGATGCCCTTGTTGTTTCTGCCATCACACTTGAGCCCATGGCTAGCTCATGACTCTAAAGATTTTTTGTTGAGATGATCCCCACCCTGTCCATTCTAGATAATGTCACTCACTTTCAGGTTTTTGAGGATGATCAGCATATCCTAGCCTTCATAGTCAATGTTGGCTTTTTCAAAGACTAGATATTGGAGGAACGAGACCATGATGACACTGGACAGGGTGATGAAGATGATGGGATCATGGACCTACCTACCAACACCATCCTGAAGGGGATGGTTGCACTTGAATGAATCTTTGACTTGGACCCTTGGGGCCGGGAAAAGATATCTTCCTTCTCTAAGGGAGGAAAATTTGAGAAAGTAAACATCGGCCAGCCCAGTGAAGAAAAGATGATACACATTGGTACCTCCTGCTCCCCTGAGGAGAAGGAGAAGATTCTCATGGTTCTCCGAGAATAAATAGACATGATCGCATGGGGGTATGAGGATTTGAAAACATATGACACATCCATTATGACTCATACCATCCCACTGAAACCTGATGCTAAGCCTTTCTGGCAAAAGCAATGGCTAGTCAACCCACTGATCGAGCCTCTAACTCATCAAGAGGTAGAAAAACTACTATCATCCAGGATAATCTTTCCAATCTGGCACACTACATGGGTTGCCAACTTAGTCCCTGTGAGAAAGAAGAGCGGTGAAATTTGCCTTTGTGTGGATTTCTAAAATTTGAATAGAGCCTCCAAGAAAGATAATCACCCTCTCCCCTCGTTGGATGAGGTGTTGCAGAAGTGAATGGATCCCAAATGACATCTTTCTTGGATGGATACTCTGGCTACAACCAAGTTATGGTTAAGTTTAAAGATAGAGAAAAAATGATGTTCACCACCAAGTGGGGGATGTTTGCATATCGGAGAATGCCCTTTGACTTGATTAACGCAGGGGCCACATTTCATAAGGCCATGGAAATTGCATTCGAGGGCCTTGTGAACCAGTGCTTAATCATCTACATGGATAATTTGACCGTCTTTTCCCAGGATAGGCGTGACCATTCTGCCCACCTTGCCCAGATCTGTGAGAGATGTCACCGGTAGAAAATATCCCTCAACCCCAAGAAGTGCATATTTAGGGTCACTAAAGGGAATTTGCTCAGGCATATTATCTCTGAGAAGGGTATATCCATTGAATTAGAGAGAGTTGAAGTGCTGTTAAATCTACAAATGCCCTACAACAAGAAAGAGATATGATTGTTCTTTAGAAAGATCAACTTTGTTCGGCGGTTCATCACTGGATTCATTGAAATTGTGAAGCCACTCAATGAGATGATGAAGAAAAACACCAAAATTGAGCGGAGTTTGGAAGCAAAGTGGGCATTCACCTAGATTAAATAGACAATAATGGAGGCACCAGTCCTGGCTAGTCTAGACTACTCCCTCCCATTTTACATTTACTCCTTTGCTTTGCCGCATTCTACCGTGGTAATATTGACCCAAAAGGTCAAAGGGGAAGAGCAACCAATAGCTTTCATGAGCTCCCCCTTCAAGAATGCTGAAGTTTGGTATTCATCATTGGGAAAGTAGGCCTTTGCTCTTGTTTGTGCTGTGAAGAAATTTTGAAACTATATTCTCCAGAGTAAGGTGCGTGCTATTATCTTGGACCAAGCTATGAAATCTCTGCTGATGTAGAGTGAATTGAGTGAAAGATGAGGGAAATGGATGGCCATCCTCAAGGAATACCACCTAGAAATGTAACCAATGAAGATAGTCTGAGGTCAGGGACTAAGTCAAGCGATGGCAAAAGAGACCCCTCACATAGAGTGTCAGACCTACACGGTGGAGTCTATCACTCAAGACCCATGGTACACCGATCTGGTGTACCTTTTGTTAAATAATAGATGCCCAGAGGGGTTACCTCCCAACAAACTTTGTGCCCTGCAGATGAAAATTACCCACTTCATGATTAAAAACTCTGTGCTTTACCGCAAGAACTATGAGGGAGTGTACCTTTGATGCATCGACAGGGACCAAGCTGTGAAAATGATTAAAGAACTCCATGAGCAGTTTGGGACTAGGCATGGCTTAGCTGATGCCACCACCTATCAAATCCTTTAGGCTGGATATTATTGGCCCTGCATATTTAAAGATGTCTACATTCATGTCTGGAAGTGCCATACTTGCCAAACCGCTGCACATCATGAACGTAACCCGACTATGCCTTTGCAACTAGTCTTCGAGGCTAGGCCTTTTGCCCAATGGGCATTTGAATTTATCAGGGAAATCAACCCCAACTCATCTGCCAACCACCGATACACCCTAACCACAACTGATTACTACACCTAGTGGTCTGAAGCCATACGGTACAAAAATAACATGGTAGACATGGTTATCAAATTCCTAGAAGAAAACATCATCACAAGATTCAGAATGCCCTTCACTATAGTGTGTGAAAATGGTCTGGCATTTTCTTTGGCACAACTACTCGAATGGACGTATGACCAAAATATCACTTTGAAGTTCTCCAACAACTATTACCCCCAGGGGAATGGTGTTAATGAATCAACAAACAAAAATTTGCTTGAAGTGATCAAACACCTGCTAGAACAGAATCCCTGGGATTGGCACCAAAAGCTGAGATTCACCCTCTGGGTGGATCACATTCAAATTAAGGCCACCCTAGGAACATCCCCATTCCATCTAGTTTATTGCCAGAACCCAGTGTTCCCAATCAAATTATAGATCCCAGTTTTATAGTTCATGCAGGAATTCGGTAACCGGGATAATATTGTGGAGGTTCAGCTCCTGAATCTGGTGCATATGGAAGAACAACATGACACAAGCTTTGAATATTTTGTGCGTCACCAAGTAGTGGTAAAATGATAGTTTGACTAAAGAGACCAATACAAGGCCTTTCATATTTTGGACTTGGTCCTTCTGTGGGATAAAGCCCGGGAAAAGAAAGGAAAGCACACCAAGTTCCAACGGATCTGGCTCAGACCATACTTGATCTCAAAAATCTATAGGGAAAATACCTATTGCCTTAATACCATGACTGGAGAACCCATCCCATTGCCTATCAATGGACATTTTATTAAACATTACTTCAAATGAGGCCGGTTTTCCCAGAGTTGTATTTTATGTAAATTTTCTTGCTTGTAAATATTTCCTTCCCGACGTCCCCGTTTGGGGGTGCCTTGCATTGTAAATAGTCTTGCTGGCCATCCTCTGGGACCGCCCCTTTTCTTTTGTTTCATTTTTGGTTTTCTTCTATCTTCTTTCTCGGGTCTAGCATTTTTCTCCCCCTCTTGTAGGTTGGTATGCTTAGCATAACATCTAGTCTCCGGGATGGTGCCTTTGGCACTGCGGTGAACTTGGAATCTATTGTTAGCATGTTGGAATTGGTCTGGTCTCCAGAGTTATTTTGCAATTTTGGTAGAAAATTATGATTAATCTTCATTGGATTTATCCCTGGAAGTCCAGTAATCAGTTAAATCAAAATTCTAAAGGAACAAGTAATCAAACACATCAAGAGTAGATCGGTTGCACTAGTTGGTTGACCCAAGTCTGGAATTTTAATGGTTCTTCCTGGATCTAGAGTTTTCCTTCCTCATTCAGCATATTAAGATGAGAAGAAGGGTGAAAGTATCTTCATTAAATTTAGCTAAGCTTAAGCTTGATGGTGAAATAAGTACCGCCCTCCCACTCGAAAATGAGAAAAATAAAAAAAAGAAATGAGACGAAACTCCGATAGCTAAGAGAAGTGAACAAATTTGATGACTTTGGGGTTTGATATACTTAGTGCCTCTTCTTTATTTCTACCAGAGGTCATCAGCTTGATTTCCTTCCAAAGAACACACTTCACCACTAATGAAAGGATCACAGATTGAATCACGTATGACCAAATTTTCTCAAACATTTCACACCTTGCGAGAAAGATGCTTCGAGTAATGATTTATTTTCATTTTGCTAACCAAAGATTATGTGGTTCTCAAATGTGCTAAGGCATTTGTCCCAGATAGTCACCGTTTGTTATGCCTTGCATCCCCGTCCCTAAATTTTGTGTGCAAAATGTTGGGTCTCCCTTTTTTTTCTTTTCTTTTGGCTCTTGCCTTATTTTCTTTGCCTTTGCTTCTTTTGTTTCCTTCTCTGCGTTTTCTTTCCTATGTTGTTGGTTTTGTTTTTGTGTTTTTGTCCTTCATGTCTTTGGGACCCAGTCTCGGAGTTGGTCATTTCTTTTTCAGAAGCCAAATTCTAGACTCCAGGATTCTCTGCCACGATGCCTTCTTCTTGTTAGAAGACATGGTCATTTGGAATCCACAGGATTGGAATCCCCAGGTTTGCATGTTCTAAAGTTTGTGGAGGGAAGGTAACTTTCTTTTACCTCAGGTATAAATAAGGTTTACCTATCATTTTCACAGTTATCGCGATTAAAACACTTAGATTTTTTAGAGCGATTCATAGGTGATTTGAGTGTGAATTAAGTGCAAGATTCTCTGATCTTAGTGGGTAACAATGATTTGATTTTCGGTATTTTTTCTTAGTGTTGGAGGCAAAAGCTATTGCAGAGTAGTCTTGTGTTTCTTCCCTTTGTCTTTCTTCAGATTCCAAGTTGATGTTTCTAGTTCGTTCCTTCATTTGAATCTACTTTTGTTTCATGTTGTGTTTCATTTTTATTTTTGCTTCATTTTGTTTCCATTTTTGCTTTGCGTCTTTGTCGTCTAGTTCACCACCCATTGGTGGGTCAGCTCTGCCAAAGTGTGGTCTTCCCTCTGTGGAGGTGTAAGATAGTGTATACTATGTACATTTTCTATGCTCTCCTATTAGGTAGTCACTCTGCATTTTGGTTTTGATGTATATTGTCATAAATATGGTGTATATTCTCTATAAACTTATGTATATACACTTCGACCCTCTTGTATGTATTATGTATATCATGTATATGTGTGCTATGTATATCCTTTAGAGCATCAAGTTCCTCACACTTTGTCATGAATTTCAAATCGACAAGATAGAGCTCGTCGAGATGAAGTCGCCATGGTTTGAACTTGGCACCTCAATGGTTCGAACCATGGCAGATTTCTCTCTCCTTTGTCTTGTAATATTAATGGCGGGATTAATTCCCCATGTATGACATTTAAAATGTGTCCAATCTGGCATTCATTTTTTCCCCATTTTGGCCCACTTGTCCTAATCAATGCTATAACTATCTTTACACTGCCTACCATTTCCCACGTGCCAGTGCATGTCAACCAGAGTAGGGCTTGTTTCCAGTCACTCTGGCAATAGCTAGTTTGTCCAAACTCCAAACTCCCAGTGGGACCTTGTCCCTTGATTTTTCTATCACCATGTCAGCAAATTCCAGAATGCTTAAGCCATGTTCATCTTTAGATACCCCAAAAATTTTAGATATATATACGCTAACATTTATATTGACAAGTGTGGGCTAGTAGAAAATATCCAAGAGTTTTTCATCCTTGTATGTTCTGATGATTTTTTGGTCTTGCAGGTGGTTGTTTAGCTTGTTCAAAGATATCTGATGATTTTGCGCCTCCTGATAGCCCAGAATTACCAACTACTTCCACCCAGCAACCACAAAATCAAAGATGGAAATAATTTTGGTGAAGCTACCATTAAACTCCAAGTATCTATAGGATGGAGGTGTTGTGGGGTCTAAAATAGACTCCAAAGTTTGTGAAATAACAGATTCAGACCCCGGGAGTTGGGATAAATTATAGGGTCTGATAGAGGCCACTTACAGGTTAAAGGAACAGGGGATAAAATTGCCACTTGCCTAGCTGCTTCAAGCATCATCAAGGTCGTGAACTTTCCATGCTTGGTGCAATCACCTAAGCTTATCCAACAATTGGCAGCATTGTACAATGTGGCCACTCATTCAGTTTTACTTCCAGATCCTTAGCCGCTGCAATATCCTGCCACCATCATCATATTGGATGCCCCCACCTTTATTTCTGGGTTGGGAATTCCACAGTTCAAAGGGTCCATCCTCATCACCAGGGCCACCTCACTTAAGGAATTCAGTGAGGCCGAGACTATTTCTTGGCAACACCTCAATAATCATTGGTTGAAGTCTCCAAAGCGAGACTATAAAAGGATGAAATTGGAAATTCCACGGGGGGATTTCAAGGAGCCCATTCAAGTGGGCATAATATTTTTGTGCAGTATCTTCAGATGGCCCCATGCCTAGGAATTCTCAGTGTGGATTTATCATTTCTTATACTACATAACAATGCACAACAGGACTTTCAACTAGGAAGAAATTATATCCAATCATGTGGATACACAGATGAAGACCGTCACCCAAAATTCAGAATTCTATATGACTTCATATGTGCTGTGGGCATTGGCACAAAAAAGGCTAGCTTTTCAGGGCCTAGGAATAGTTGGAGAACTCAGGAATGGCCAGGGATAGGTCACACCTTGGGATCATTATCCCTAGTTGCAGTGGGAGCTCAACTTTGAGAACTTCTGTCGGGTAAATGACGCCTTTATTTACCACAACATTCTTACACTTATCCGAGATTACAGGTACCACCTCTCATAGGCAACAATGACACTGGTCAATTCTTATGGCCAGTATTTTATTCAATTCCAACACCATACATACATCAGGGTGACAAGCTTCAACAGGAAGCCCTACCTCCTTTCCCGGTATTGTGGCAATAGGATTATTCTTTTGGAATTCTGAAGGCAGATGATGGATTTACACGCCCTCTTCACAGTGAATAAGGTCATTAATGTCCCAATCCCCTTTTCTTGCAAGGATTACACATGATGCCTCAATGCAGCCCAGGAGGGAGATAATGAGTTAAAAGGATTGGGGCTGGTTAAATTCAACCGCGCCTGGAAGAACTATGATCCCCGCAAAAAGATTGTTGTCACATTAACTAGGGCATCCCCCCGCATGAAGAAGACATTGAAGACTTTTGGGTGGATTACTAGGATAGATTTGATCTCAGTGCCTAACAATATACAAGAATGAGAAAAGGACTCATGGAGGCGCTAGACCTTTAGAGTTTCAATGATGGCAAACTGCTGGAAGATCCAGTGTACAAAGGACAGGGGCTAGACAAATTAGACCTCCCTCTAGTGGATTGGGCCACTCTGAAGGATTTGACAATTGATGGGGTATGCCACCCCATTATAGAAGCAAGCCACAAATATTTTTCCTGGGTGTGCCTCAAAAGCACCCACAAGAAAGCAGCGGTTAAGAAGACCATCCCTTCTTGAGCCGGCGTCAGACCTTCTTCATCCACCACACCCGCTGAAGCAAGTGTGAGAAAAGGAAAGGAAAAGGATGGAGTCTGAGTGCCCAAGGCATCCCCTTAGATCCCCACACTCCTAATGGAAAAGCTACATGACCAGATAGAGGTGGCAAAGTTGGCCAGCCAACAAATCAGCATGTAGATGGCTATCGGCTTCCCAATCACCCAAATGGCATCTTCTCTCTGAACAGGACCCCCTTCATTGGTAGCAATGATGAATAGGCAGACTTTTACTGAGGTAGAGTCTTCCAGTATTTTAGACATCGGGGCTTCTCTAACCAAGAGAAATAAAATAGTTGTGACCCCCACACCAAGCACCGCCCTTTGTATGCCTGAGAAGCCCCCGGTGGATGTAAGTTTAGATTCTCTCAAACTTGAGGATATCTCAAACTCCTCTCCATCACACGATGATTTTGATGACACATTCTTGGTAGATGAGCTTCTGGAGATTCGGCAAGGTGTTGATACTACAGTGAAGGAAATCGAGGCTCAAGAAAAGGAGGCCCCTATAGAAGAAGAACTCCCCATAGAAAAGGACATATCAGAGCAAGAGGCTTGGGAGGAAAATGCTGAGCCTGGATAGGAAGAACCATAGGTCCAAAGGACCATAGATATGCTAAGGCAACCTATAGATGAGCCCCTGGTGGGAGGAGAACCTAGATCCTAGGGAGAAACCTTACCTCTGACCATCACACTCCAGGTGCCTTTGGAGACTTCGGGTGACCAAGTGCCTCGAAGCACTTTTGGAGAGGTCGTGAAAGTTGTCACCTTGTTAAATTTTGGCAAGCGACCTCATTCACCTCCAGAGGATGTCCCAATGGAGAAAGAAAATGTTGAAGTAAATGAGGCTGATAGGGCCCAAGAAGAGCAATAGGCGATGGACTAGGAGGTCCTGAAAGAGGAGAATGAAGAGGCTGCTAATACCACTAGGGAAGATGAAGTCCTTGAGAATACAGAGATGGAAACTAGAGAAAAGATTCCAGGTGCTTTTGTAGAAGATGCCAGCGTGGAGAAAATATAAAAATTTCCAGAGAACAAGAAGCAAGAAAGGGACCGGAACAAGAGTAGGAAAAGGAGCTGGAAGAAAATATAAACTCAGGAAATGTGCCACTAGATTCAAAAGTGAATCCTAGTGAACAAGAATTGGCAGCAAGGCTACCCCATCCACCCCAATGGCTAGTAGAAACTAAGAAGAGAAAGGCCCCGGCAGCACCTATGGGTGCTCCTTTGTCATTGGCAGAGATGATGGCCAAGAATACAAAAAAAAAGAAGCCCAAAAGGGCACGGGTGGTCCATACTCTCTGGACCAACCTAGCAGGCAATACAGTTGCGGTCATCACAACACCCCTGACAAATACAGATGCAACAGTCGCAAGGCCTGAAGACTATAGTATAACAGAGGTCAAGTTGGGGAAAATGGACAAGCAAGGAGAACTTGACTTTCTCAAAGAAGCTACCAAGGCTATAGAGGCCCGATATGCAAAATAGGGGCAGAAGATGCAGGAGGAAAGAGAGACAAATGCTAATATCCTCACACTTCTGATAGAACTAACATGGCCCTTGGCTGAAGTCCACCCTAGGACCCCGTTTTCTGGATTGTTGCTTACACAAGGTGACTTGGACTCATTGTGCATGATGAAGAAAAAGGTGAAAGCAGTGGACGGGTGGGAAACCGAGCAAATAACGATGATGAGATATTTTTTGCCAGCGTCCCTCCTAGACTTTTACAAGGTAGATCTCACCCTTAGCCATGCAAGAATCTCTACTCAGGTATGGGAGTTAGACCTAGAGAAATATGAAAAATGGAAGGCCGGGTTGGAGGAGATCTGTAGCATTAGAGAAGAGGTTGCCACAGAATCTGACATTTTGGGAGAAGAATCGTATGATTCCCTCCAGGTCTAGTACTCTAGACTTGCCCTCAAAATTGAGATTTGCAAGGAACTGGTTAAGACCTTAAAAGAGAAATTAATGGCTACCTAATATCCCTTGGATTTATTCAAAACATTTGTGGTCAGGGTATTGCAAGTTGATCCCTTCACCAACAGAACATGTACCTCAGAGGACTATGTCCTCAGTAAGTTTGACCAAAGAATGGAATCCCTGTATCCGCCGGGTGGAGATTTTTATCAAGGCAGGTTGTCCCAGTTGTCAAAGACTATTATTCGGTCACATGACACCATCAAGATGGTGAATGAATTCTAGAATGGGGCCAGAGAGGTTGAGGAGGAAATGGAGGTTGTCCATAGTAGATGGGATAGCATTCAGAGCGTAGATGAGGAGAGCATTAGCCAAGTGTTAGAAGCTTGGGAGAAAATATAAGTCAATAAAGTCCTCTGAATCTGGGAGAATTTGGCCTGACATCATATTTTTCATTCTTTATTCTTTTGGAATGCAAGTTCCTAGATCCCAGAGTTCTAGATCCCACATTTATGAATTCTTCATGTGACCCATGTCTCGGATCTCAAATGCCGACCAGTCACTTTCAGGATAGTAATAAAGGTTGTCAGAAGATAGGAAACTACAAAAAGGCACATAGCTCAACGAGAGGTTTTCTGACAGATGGTCTTCCCAAGGCACCATTTTAGAGATATACTTGGCACATCAGAGATAGAGCACCACTTTCCCATTTATGAGGCATGTAGGCTCAATCCCTGGGGGATCAAATTTCTTCCTTCTCCTTTCTAGCTCTCTTCTCGAGGCTAATTCTTCCACTCCATCCTTGTCTTATTCTTCTGACATGTCAGGCCTTTACCATCTTGAGGATTTTTGTAAAGTGGTGTAGGTAGTACCAACCACCGAATAATGTATTTTAGTGTAAAGTATAAAATAAGTTAGGGTTAGGGTTAGATCAAAAGATGTGTATAAATAATAAGTCTGACCTCATTTCAAGGGTTGGCAAAATTGATGATTTTGCAGTCCACAGTTAATAGTAAAGCAGTTTTTCTCATTTCCTAGTTGTAGAGCTCAATGCTCCATAGTTTTAAGCTTTAAGTAGTTAAATGCTCCCTAGGATTTATCTTTGTACCATGCACCAGTGCTTGCTAGAAGGATGTTAATGAAGACAAAAGGGTTCTCTCAATGATGTTGTGGGCACTCTGTCTTTTGGGTTGATGGTATTTTTATGCTTTATGTACTTCATGTCCTTTTCTCTAATGCTTAAAGTAGATTAACGACCTCATTTCTTTGCTACTGATAAAATATAAGCTGATGGTTGTATATTTCTTTGGTATTTAGTGTAGTGTGTTAGAGCATTGTTGATGTTTTGAATGTTTAGCATAACTGTAGGTAGATGAAATATTTCTAACCCTGCAAGATCTTTTTAAGTTTATTTGTTAAGTGAAAGCATTCTTGGAGAAAAACCCCATTTACCTGAATCCCTGGAGTTGACAAGTTGAAGTAACCAGCTATCCCCCTCAAAAAATAGTCACATCTCCCAACTGAGCCCCACACTATCAAGACCTAAATCTCACGTGCTTGGAGGCCTAGGGAATCTCATTTCCTTAGACAACCTTTACAGATGAAGTTGGCCGGTACCCCAGTACCCTATGACAACTTACCTTTGTTGGCAGACCCGGTCACAAAGTCTCGTCAATAGGTTCCCCAAGCCATAGTTTTAAGAATTAGACCTTTAGTGGGATTGGATCATTTTCACCTGCATAATTCAAAAGAGTCCTTAGATCAGCCGCCAATCCTGGAAGATTTGTTGAACTCAAGCCTCCCACTTGAAAGAAGTAGACCCCGCAAGCCAAACAGCCAGCCAACCTTGTTTGGGGATCTACTACATCTCAAAATACCCAAGTCTCCCAGATGATCCCAGGGAATAACACTTAGTCTACCCAAAATCCAACACCCCCAATGGCTATGTACTTTGGTAATACCAGGTCCCCAATGGGATAGTTTCCTGGTGCTACAAATGATCTTCCTTTGCACCCAGAGAAGATCTGCCCCTGATACGAGCACTTAGGCTCACAAACTATAGAAGAGCATCTGCAGGCATACAAAGATGCCATAAACTGACACTAGATCTAACATCAAGATGTTGTGACTTGGATGTTCCCTCTGTCCTTTAGAAATAATGAGTTAAATTGGTACCTTAACTTTCCTGCCAACTCCATCAATAGTTGGCAAGATATTGAATATTCCTTTCTTGCAGCCTTCCATGTACATGTGGACCCGGTCCACAACCAATTTATCTCTATGAGGAAGGAACTGAATGATCCCCTCACAACATTCAACCATCGGTTCCAATGTGCCTTGAAGTGATGCATGGGCCCCTTCATCCCATCCATGGATGTAACCATCTAGACATACCTTAATGCAATGGACCCTTTCATTATCACTCTCTTATGGAGGACTACCGGCCCCAATGACCGGGATACTCTGGGGAAGGTTTACAACCTAGCCTTGGAGTTGTCTCATGGTTTGAACAAAGCTCTCAATAGGATTGGGAATAGCACACCATTCAACATGATACCTCGTGGAACTTTTAACGCCAAGAGATACAACCCCAATTAGGCAATGGGTGCCCCAGCGATGGCCATGAACCCACCGTCGTCGATAGACTAGCAGGCCTGGTACGTATACCCATTGCAAACCCAAAAAATACCAGGTCTGAAATTCATTCCTTGGAACCAGATGTTGAAAATGAAACAAACATAGATGCAACCCTTTGAAGTACCTTTCTTCCAGTCACCCGCAGTTGGATGATTGTAGTCCTCGACTCCGGGAGTTTCTTTCACTTTCCTTTGGAACCAACAACAACAACCGTCACACTATGACATGAACACCCAGCTATCCATCGAGGTTGAATCCCTCTAGTGATTGGTGTCCTCCCTGATTATGGACATGGAACAATAGAAGGTGGGGCCCTCTGTACCCATAACCCCAATTCCCAGAGAGGGAATATTTTCTCCAGATAATGAAATACCAATTCTAGAGGAAGATACTACAACAACGGGCCTTGACCCAACCAACAACAATGGAATAACAATACAAACACCAAAGGTCCTTCTCTGAACATAAACACCACTCTGGGCGGTGCTGGACCTAGTCATTCTATGTAGCTTGTGAAATTCCACCCCCTGACCAACTAGTGTAGATTGCTTGACATCGACTCTCATTTTGAGGTGAATTGTGCCATGCTGGAGAAGATCATCATGATATCTCAACTAGACAGAAAACAACCTGTCAATTCTACTTCCCTAAAAATACCTACACAAGAGCCCACTCATAGTACCTTCACCTTTGAGACCGTCTTCTTCAGGCTAGATGAAGAAGATGAAGAAGAGCCAAAACTAGATAGGTTCTTTGATGAATCAATCCTGACCTTTGAGGCCAATGCCTTTGCCAACCCACGGACTCCATACAACACTCGGAGTCAGGCTAGTAAAGGACCAATTTACACACTGATACCTCCTAAAGATACCCCTCCCTGTGATAACACAACTGATCGCTCCTTCCCTCCAAAAGGACCTGGCTCTAATCAAGCTAAGGACCTGACTAAGGGAGGCCAACAATTCTCAGGGGGAAGGTTTGACATCACAAAGGCATTAGAAAGAACCACCACCTCCATGACCTTGATGGAGATTTTGCTGAATTGTCCTGAGTAGAGGAAGTCTCTTCTGAAGCTCTTGAAAAAACTAGAAGCTGTCAGTCACCCGCCAAATACTGTTACTTTTGACGATGCCAATGTAGCTATCTTCCAAGGAAATATAGAGGATCCTCCCTTCTTACTAGGCTTAAACATACAAGGGGAGAACCTACACAATTGCTTAGTATATTCTAGTGCTTCAGGAAACATCATGCCCTTATCTATATTTTAGAAGCTCAGAATCCATCCCACTCCATCCAAAGGTGCAGTAGTCCAATTGGACAAAACTACTGTAAAAATGGTAGGTGAGCTAAAGAACGTACAGATTCAGCTCATCCAAGACCCCCAGATATCAAGCATAATAAACATCTAAGTGGTGGACATCCCTGAGACTTATGGGATGTTGTTAAGTCAGAATTGGTCTAAGGCCCTTAATGGGTATTTCTCCATGGACTTCTCCCACTTGTGGCTCCGCTGGGAGGGGAAGTCTTGCTGAATTTGGGAGGGTAAATGAATTCATTTTATCTGAGACTTCCCCAGGGGTGTACCGACCCCTCAAGATGCTCACATTTAATTTCACCCATGGGGAGGATCCCATAGTTTCTTAGAGAATTCAAGACCTGGATGAAAAACTAAGGGGTGAGGTTAACTTACAAGGTGGCACAACAACCCTCGCCACACTCTTGTCCAACACTTGGTGCCAGGTGCGTTATCAGAAGCATTCTAAACTAGAGTGTGAGCCTTGCATCGTTGCTGCTACTTGCCACATCAATGCCCTCCAGAAGAAAGAATATAAAGAAGATTTGCCTGGACCCAGCAATCATTTTGGTAGCACTCCTATGGAATAATCCACGTGCCATCAGAACTAGTGGAAACTCCTCCCAACCCTCCCGAAAATAATCTAAATACCACTCTGCCTTCACAGCCCCAGACAACAAAAAATGACTTGTGGACTCTAAAATTTTATGGGTCCCGGTCTAAACAAGGCTACGAGGCCAGAGTGGAATTGATCAACCCATGGGGGAAATCCTTCCTTTCATCTTATAGGCTATAGTTTAACTACATGAATAACATTACGGAGTATGAGGCCTTGGTCCTTGGAATCCTACTGGCATTAAGGAAAGGAATCACCCACCTCTGGGCACTGTGTGATTAAGAATTGATCATTAAAAAGGTTCAGAGCCAATATACTTGTCACAACAAAAGGCTAGCCGCATACCGCAATTAGGCATGGAGCCTCATTGAAGATTTTGATGCTTTTGGCATTGAACTTATCCCCCAGAAAATAAATTACATTCTGGATACCCTTACCATATCTGCCAGCACCCTTGAGCCAATGACTGGCTCTCGACTCTAGAATTTTTCTATTGAGATGGTCCCCACCCCATCCATCCCTGACAATATCACCCACTTTCAGGTTTTTGAGGATGACCAATATATTATGGCCTTCATGGATAATGTTTTCATTTTTGAGGATTAGATAGTGGAAGAAAGAGATCATGACGATACTAGGCAGGGTGAAGGAGACAACGGGATTATAGACTTACCAACCAACACCATCCCTAAGGGGATGGTAGCACTAGAATGCATCTTTGACTTAGACCCACGGGGTCAGGAGAAGATATTACTCTACTCTGAGGGAGGAAAATTCAAAAAAGTTAACATTGGCTATGATGGTGAAGAAAAATTTATGTATATTGGAACCTCCTGCTCCCCAGAGGAGAAGGAAAACATTCTTGCAGTTCTTCAAGAATACATTGATGTGATTGTGTGGGGGTATGAGGATTTGAAAAACATACGACACATCCATCATGACCCATACCATCCCACTAAAGCCAGATGCTAAGCCCTTTTGGCAAAAGCAAAGACTGGTAAAATGACTAATCAAGCATCTAATTCATCAAGAGGTTCAGAAACTGTTATCAGCCCAGATTATCTTTCCTATCTGACACACTACTTGGGTTTCCAACCTTGTTCCTATGCAAAAGAAAAGCAAAAAAATCCTCCTTTGCATGGATTTTTGCTATCTGAACAAGACATCTAAAAAGGATAATCACCCTCTCCCCTTGTTGGATGAGGTGTTACAAATCATGAATGGATCTTAGATGATGTCCTTCCTGGATGGGTACTCCGGGTATAACCAGGTCATGATTAAGTATAAAGATAGGGAAAAAATGATGTTCACCACCAAGTGGGGAACATTTATATATCAGAGGATGCCCTTCAGCCTTATCAACGTAGGGGCTACATTTCAAAAGGCTATGAACATTGCATTTGAAGGCCTAGTTAATAGATGCATAATCATCTACATGGATGATTTGACTATGTTTTCCTGGGACAGGCGTGATCACTCCACCCACCTCACCCAAATTTGCAAGACTAGATGTTGCCAGTATGGAATTTCCCTCAACCCCAAGAAATGTATATTTAGGGTCACTAAAGGGAAGCTTCTTGGGCATATCATCTCTGAGAAGGGTATATCTATTGACCCTGAGAGAGTTGAAGCATTCCTAAACCTACAGATGCCCAGAAATAAGAAAGAAATGAGATCTTTCTTTGGAAAGATCAACTTTGTCCAGTGGTTCATCACTGGATTTGTCGAGATAGTCAAGCCACTCAATGAAATGATAAAGAAAGACACAAAGATTGAGTGGAGTCTGGAAGCAAAGCGAGCATTCACCCAGATTAAGAAAATGATTGTGGAGGCACAGTCTTGGCTAGCCCAGACTATTCCCTCCCATTTCACATATACTCCTTTGCTTTGTCATATTCTGCCATGATAGTTTTGACCCAAAAATTTAAAGGGAAAGAATGACCAATAGCTTTTATGAGCTCCCTTTTTAAGAACTCCGAAGTCTAGTATTCATCTTTGGAAAAGTAGGCCTTTTCTCCTGTCCATGTGGTGAAGAAATTTTGGCATTACATTCTCTGAAGCAAAGTGTATGCTATCATCTCAGACCAGGCTGTTAAGTCTCTGCTCCTATAGAGTGAACTGGGTGAACGACGGGGGGAATGGATGGCCATCCTCCAAGAGTACGATTTAGAAATGCAACCTATGAAGATAGTCCAAGGATAAGGAATATGTAGAGCGATGGCAGAAGGAACTCCAGACATTGAATGCCAAACTTACATAGTGGAGTCCATCACTCAAGACCCATGGTATACCAACCTGGTATACTTTCTTTTGAACAACAGATGCCCGGAGGGGTTACCCCAAATAAATGTTGTGCCCTACGGCTAAAAATCACACACTTCATGATAAAAAATGGAACACTTTTCTGCAGGAACTATGAAGGGATATACCTCTGGTGCATTGATAGGGATTAAGCTGCAAAAATGATTGAAGAATTTCATGGGTAGTTTGGAACCGGGCATGGCTCACCTGATGCCACTACCCATCAAATCCTCTAGGATGGATACTATTGACCTTGCATCTTTAAGGATGTCTATACTTACTTTAGGAGAAGCCACACTTGTCAAACAACGGCACATTATGAGCGAAACATGTCCATGCCTTTGCAGCTAGTCTTCAAAGCTAGACCCTTCACCCAATGGGAGTTTGATTTTATCAGGGAAATCAACCTTAACTCATCTGCCAACCACTGGTACATTTTGAATACTACAGATTATTTCACCTGGTGGTCTAAAGTGATTCCTTGTAAAAAAACATGGCAGATGTAGTTATTAAATTCCTGGAAGAAAGTATAGTCACCCATCTCAGAATGCCATTCACTATAATATGTGACAATGGTCTGAAATTTTCTTTAGCACAATTTCTTGAATGGACCTATGAAAGAAAGATCACCCTGAAGTTCTCCAAAAACTATTACCCCCAAGGTAATGGAGTGGTTGAATCCACCAACAAAAATCTACTTGAGGTGATCAAACATTTGTTGGAACAAAACCCCTAGGACCAACACCAAAAGCTTAGATTCACCCTATGGGTGGATCATATCAGAATAAAGGCAGCCTTGGGGACTTCCCCATTTCACCTGGTTTATGGCCAGAATCCAATATTCCCCATCAAATTACAGATCCTGATACTATAGTTTATGCAGGTTTTCAACAACCAAGATAATGTTGTGGACGTTCGGCTTCTAAAATTTGTGATAATGGAGGAGCAGAGAGATGCATCCCCTAAAAATTTTGCATGTCACCAAGTAGTAGTAAAATGATGGTTTGAACAAAGAGCCTAGTATAAGGCCTTTCATATTTCAGACCTGGCCCTCTTATAGGATAAAGCTAGGGAAAAGAAGGGAAAGCACACTAAGTTTCAACGGCTCTGGCTCAGACCATATCTAATATTTGAGATATGTGGGGCAAATACTTATCACCTCAATACCATGACCGAAGAATCCATCCCATTTCCTATCAATGGATAGTTTCTCAAGCACTATTTTGAATGAGATAGGTGGTAAGTTTGTCCAGAGTTGTATTTTATGTAAAGTTCTTTCTTGTAAATATCTTCCCCGGTGCTCCATTTGAGTGCCTTTTCCTTGTAAATAGTTTGTTGGCCATCCTCTGGGACCACCTTCCCTTTTTCATGTTTACCTTTGTTTTTGTCTTTCCTTTGTTTTGTGTTTGTTTTCCAGGTTCCCAATAGGTTGTCTTCCTCTTGTAGACAGGTATGCTTCACATAACATCTAGTCCCAGGAATGGTACCTTATGCATTTTGGGTAGTTTGGGATCTATTGTTAGCATGGTGGAATTTTTCCACTCTCCAGAGTTTTTTTGAGTGTATGGTAATAGGTTATGGGTAATCTTCATCAAATTCACATCTTGCGAGTCCGGACATCGGTTAACAGAAAATTTGAGCAAGTAATCACATGATTTATTTGAGGGCAGATCGGTTGCACTGGTTATAAACCAAGTCTGAAAATTATAAAAAATATCCTGGGTCTAGAACATCTTCTCCTATTCAACAATTTAAAATTAGGTGGCAGGGTGAAAGAAGTATTGCCGTGAAAATTAGCTAAGCTTAAGGTTCACGGTGAAAGGAGTACTGCCTTCCCATCTTGAAAAGAAAAGAAAAGAACTGAAGAATAGAGAATTTTGGTATCCGAGAGAAACATACAAGGAAGGATGACTTTGGTCTGATTTATTTAGTGCCTCCTCTCTACTTCTCCCAAAAATCATTGGTTTTATTTTCTTTCAAAGCACACACTCACAGCTGATGATAGACCGAAAGATTGAATCAATGATGAGTCATATTTTCTTAGACACCTCATGCTTTGCAAGAAAAATGCTTCAGGTAAAGATTAATTCTAGTTTTGCTAACCAAAGATTCTAAAATTCTCAAATGTGCTAAGGAATTCATCCCAATGAGTCACTATTTTTTATGCCTTGCATACTCGTCCCTATATTTTGTAGGCAAAATGTTGGGTCCCCCTTTTTCACTTTTTCTTTTCCTTAGTTTCTTTTTGTTTCCCTCTAGGCTTTTCTTTCACGAGTGTTGTTTTCTTTTTCTTTTGTCCTCTTGCCTCTGGGACCCAGTCTCAAAGTGTGTTTGTCTATTTGAGTCAGCCAGATCCCAAAATCTGGGATTCTTTGTCATTATGTATTCTTTTATGAGAAGGTGTGGCTACATGGAATCCCCGGGCCCAGAGTTGGGAGATTTGCCTTTTTCTGGATTTTGCAAAAAGAAAGCAATGTGTTTTTACCCTCAGGGTATAAATAGGATTTACCTGTCACTTTCACATTTACCATGATCAAAATACTCAGAGTGATTACAAGAGAAATTAAGGCAATCAAAGGCGATTAAGTGTGAGTTGCTTTTGGTAATCAACAGTGTTCAAACAATAGTAAGCAGTGGTGCATTCACGGTCATTTCTAGGTGAACCACTTGTAGATCACCTCCCATGCTCACCTTCCCATATTCTCTGTGTTTTTAGGTAGGCCTTCCTAGTCCCTTTCCGTCATGTTTTCATTTTTGCTTTGGTTTTTTTTTTTTTGTTTGGCTTTTGGTTTCTTCCTTGTTTCTGTTCCTAGTTTTGTTTATGGTTTCCTATCTTATTCTTTCTATCACCTCCTGTTGGTGGGATGGCTCTTCTAGAGGGTTGTCTTCCCTCTATGTAGTTGTATGATAGTGTAAATTTTTCTGTATATACCTGTAAATTTCATGTAGATAGTTATGTATAGGTTGTTTTAGGGTCATTTTGTTTTGGCCTACGAGTTCACTTTGGCCCCCTGTAAATTTGTATATTGGATGTATATCCTTCTATTTGTGACAAGATCACCATGCTCTCTCACATTTAATCAAATTTTTGAATCTTGTTAGAGAGGTATTCACTATGGTTCAAACTCGGCACTGCGCTTGTTTGAGCCATGGCAGGTTTCTCTCTCCTCTATCATTTTCATCTTAATGGCAGTTTAAGTCCCCATGTGTGAGCATTTAAAATTAGGCCAAGTGGCAGCCACTTTCTTGTTTGTTTAAACTACTATCATTTTTATTTACATTACTTCCTTTGCTGCATGACCACGTGACACCCCATGTTAGCCTAGTATGGCTAATTCCTGGTCATATCAATAATGGTCATCTTTTCCAGACTTCGGGTCCCAGGTTCCCTTGGGTCCTTTGTTTCATTCATTGCATGAGCTAGAGCCCCTAGAGATCCGCTGGGCATTGATCAAATCCCCAAGTCATTTTTTCTTAATGTATTATATTCCTAGGATTTGATGAAAACTAACATCTTTTTAGGAACACATGCGAAGTGGTGGTGAAATTCCCCAGATTCAGGATTGCTTTATATTTTTATATATACATATTAATGACTGTTTGGTCCTTGCAGGTTGCTAAAATTTACTCATCAAACATGTCTAAAGAATCTGCACCACCTTCTCCACCCAGGAGCCTAGAGCTCCCCACTACTTCGACCAAGGTGGTCACCAGGACAAAGGCTGAGAAGGACTTGGAAAAACTCCCACTTTCAATGAAATACATAAAGGGAGAAGTTATTCTAGGATCAAAGGTTGATTCCAAGTTGCAGTTGATTACCGACACAAGTGTCAGTGTATGGACTGAAATGTAGGCCTTAGTGAAAATGATGTTTATGTAACACAAGGGTGGAGACCTGATGGAACTTCATGTGGCCACCTCTGAAATCCTTAAGGCGGCATGCTTCCCCTTCTCAGTGCAGGCCCCAGAGCTCATTCTTACACTTGTGAAACACTACAAGCTAGCTGTCCAGGTTGTCATGCTTGCCTCTCCTATTCCTTCAGGCTATCCAATGCCCATGGTGTCTCTTGATGCTACAAAATTCTCTTTAGGGCTGGGCATTCCCCAATTTGCAAACACCGCAGTCCTCACCCGAGCCTAGTCCCTTAGTGAATTTGAAAATCTCCTGGGAAGAGCCCGGTAATATCTCAATGCCAATTGGCTCAAGACCCCCAGGAAAGACTATAAGAAGATGAAGCTAGAGATCCCCTAGATGGAATTTAAAGAAATCATACAGATGGGGATCATCACACTATGCAGGGTCGTTGGAGAGCCCCATGCCCAAGAATTATTGACATGGATGTATTACTTGTTTGGCATCGCTTCTGGTGGGCAGGCTTTTTACTGGGAAACAATCATCTCCAATCACATGGATGCTCAACTCATCAAGGTCACCTGGACCCCAAAATTTTATATGACTTCCCATGTCTTATGAGAACTAGCACAATAATGCTCTGTGACCAGGGGATTACTTACAGTAGGTGTGCTCAGAACTGGCCAAGGCCAGAATGCTCCATGGGATTATTTCCCACAGATATAATGGGAGGCCAGCTTCCCCATCTTTTGTAGAGTAAATGATGCATTCATTTACTATCATCTTCTCACACCCACTCGAGACACTGGGTACTAGCTCTCAAAGGAGGCAATGAACTTGGTCATCGATTATGGCCATTATTATATTTAATATCAACAACACTCATACATTTGGGTGACTGGCTTCTCTGGGAAGCCCTACCTATTACCCAAACATTATGGGGATAGCATAATTATTTTGGAATAATGTAGAAAATTTATGGACCTACATGACCTCTTCAGATTGAAGAAGGTTCCTAACATCTCATTCCCAATCACTTGTGGGAACTATTCTTGTAGCCTGACCATGGAAAAAGAGGCCGATAATGAACTTAAAAGTTTAGGGCTGGCAGAATTTTATTTGGAGTGGAAGAATTTTGATCCACTAGGAAAGATAGCAACAACACTTCCTCGGGTAGCTCCCCCACATGAGCTTCACTTAGAAGATTTTTGGGAAGATTTCCAAGATGAATTTGAGGTATGAAACTAACATTTCATCTAGATGACTCAAGGAATGATGAAAAATCGCAAGTTTCAAAAGTTTCCCAATGACTTTTTGGACACTAGGTCTATATTAGACTCGCAGTATAAGGCCTAGGGAGTAGATATGATGGCTCTCCCCCTGGTGGACTTGAATACCCCAAAAGGCCCAATAATCAAGGACATCACCCACAATATAATTGAGCACAGTCATGCGTATTTTCATAAGGTGTGCCCAAAGAGAACAAGAAGAGTTAATGGCCCATTTTTTAAGGGATGTACATCCAAGGCCAGAACCTCCGCACAGGGTGCTGATAAAGGAAAAGGAAAAATGGGAGCCATGACCCAGGGTTTAGAAAATGTTATGGTTCCTGTTGTAGAGCAAGTGTAGCTTCATCTAGTAGCATCCCAATAGATGAGAGAGATGTTAACCACCCAGCTTTGTCTTCTGGTGGTCCAGGTAGAACCTTTCCTCCCTACTAGTTTCCCTTCCCTCATAGAACTCATGATCCAGGAAGAAGGGATAGGAGGAGAAGAAGAACGTGCGGCCATGTTAGATTTCGGGCTACTGTTGATAACAAGAAGAAAGAAGAAAGGGAAAAATGTTCCTCAGCCTAAGATAAAGGAAGAACTGGGGATGACCAACATCCCCAAAATATAGATTCTCTCCTCGGACTCCTTAGAGCTGGATAATCAGCTAGAAAAATCTCTAGAGATCTCCCCTCTGCATGATGACTTTGATGACATAGACAAACAAGCTGGTAAATTTACACAGGGATATTGGGAGAGCGGTGGAAGAAATCACCTCCCATGAAGAAACAATAATCCCCACTGAAGGGGAGGTACCCAAAAAAGAGGTTGTCGCAGAGCAGGAGGTCCCAGCAGTAAAAGAGGAAAAGGAACAAGAACAAGTGAACATCCTAGATGTTCAGGAAACACCAGTCTAGGAGAAAAAGATAGAAACAAGGAAAATAATGGATGAGCAACCAACAACTAGGGAAATTGGATCTATGGGATCAACCGTACCCCCAACCATCATGCTCCAAAAACCTTTGGTCACTCTAGGTGACCAAGCACCTCAGAGTACATTTGGCAAGGTGATCACGGCGGCCCAAATGCTAAACCTTGGCCAAATACCTCTGCCACCTCCAGAAGAGAAGCCAACAGAGGAAGACATCCCGACAGATAATGTCAAAGAAGAAGAACAATAGCAGCAGAAAGAAGGGGAGATCCCTAAAGATATGGATGTAGATTCCACAAATACTGCTAAGGATGCCAAGGTAGGGAATACTGATACCATGCAAGTGGATAGTGTAGTTGGTCCAAGGAAAGTAGGAGAGGAGCCAAAAGAGACTCCAAATACCAGGGATGAACAAAAAAACCCTGAAGGGGATATAATTGATCAAACTTTGGCAGCAAGGCCACCCCCACTACCACAATGGTTGGTGGACTCCAGAAAAAGGAAAGCCCCAGCAACGGAAAAGGCCCATCTCTCCTTGGCGGAGATGATGACATAGGAACAAAGGGCCCTCAAGGTAATGAAGGCCCAAGTAGTCCACACCATCTGAACTAGGCTAGGCGGAGATACAGTTGTGATAGTTACAACACCTCCCCTAGAAGTAGATGCGACAATAGCAAGAGCCAAAGATTATGCAATCACAGAGGTGTCTCTAGGGAGGAGAGACAAGCAGGGTGAATTAGACCTGCTGAGAGAAGAAACCAAGGTGGTAGAAGCTCGCTATGACAAATAGTTGTCAAAGTTGACGGAGGAAAGAGATAAAAATGAGAATCTCCTTATACTTTTAGCAGAACTTACACAACCACTAGCCAAGATCCATCCAGAAGCTTCCACATCTAGACAAGGTGACATATGTGTTAAGAAGTATGAAAAAGAAAGTGCAAGCAACTGATGACTAGGTGGCTGAACAGGTAGGAAATGTCTGATGTTTCCTAGTAGCTACACTCCTATACCTATACACAACCAACAACGTTCTACACTAGGCCAAAAATACCCTTTCCCTCTAGGAAGGAGAGACTGAGTAGTACAAGGCCTAGATGCATGAGTTGGGAGAACTCACGAGTCTTGGAGAAGAAATTGTTACCGAGGCCAAAATTTTGGGAGAGGATTCCTTTGACTTTGTCCAGACCCAGCACTCCAGACTTGATCTCATATTGGAGATAAGGAAGCAACTGGTAGGGGCCCTACGGGATAAAGTTCCAGAGGTAGAATATTCTTTAAATATGTAGAAGGCATTTATTACAAGGGTTTCAAGAGTCAATCCCTTTAATATCAAAATATGTACTATGAAGGAGTATGTCATTGGAATATTTGGTGAGCTGATGGAGGCTTGATATTAGTCCTCAGAGGGAATGGACAGAGAAAATATGTCGCGTATATCTTGCATGGTCCTCTGGGCCCATGATGCCGCAAAGATGGCCACAAAGTTCAAATTAAATACTCTAGATCTGGGCGAACAGGTGAATATGGCCAGGTACCGCCAAGCTAGCCTCAAGAATATTGATGAAGATGGAGTTGCCCAGCTCTTAGAAATATCCAAGAATAGAAAGGAATAATAAGGTTCTCAAGATTCTGGAGATTTTTACCAGCAGGGTGCATTCTTCTAAATTCATTATTCTTTGAGCGTAAGGTCCCAGATCCCAGAGTCCCAGATCCAATAGTTTTGTATTCTTCTAGTGGCCCATGTTCAGGTTCCCCGGAGCCGATCGATCACTATCCAGTAGTTAATAATAGGGTTAGAAAGTAGGTGATCCCAATAGAGTGTGTCATATGGGAGGATGGTTCTGAGAGATGGTCTTCCCAAGGTGTCGCTCTAGCATTAACTATCTAGTGCATTGAAGATAGTGAACCTCATATTGCAATGATGAGGCATGTAGCCTCAAACTCCAGAGAAATCATATTTCTTCTCTTCTCCCTTTAGCACCCTTCTCGATGTTGATTCTTCCATACCTCTCTTCTTGTCTTATTCTTCTGACATGTCAGACCTCTGTTCTTTTTGAGGTAGTTGTAAAGTGGTGCAGGTAGTACTTGCCACTGGATTTTGTATTTTATTATTGAGTGTAAAATTAGATTAGGTTAACTTTAGGGAAAGTAATGCATATAAATAAATAGTTTGACCTCATTTCAAGGGTCAGCAAAATTGATGATTTTGCAGTCCATACTCTTAGAATTTCATTCCTTGTAGTTGCAGAGCTCAAGGCTCGATAGTTCTTAGTAGTTCTTAGTGGATAGATGCTCTCTTGGAGCTGTTGATGTACACACCAGTGATGCTAGAAAACTGTTAATGAAGAAGGAAGGATTCTCGCAATGATGTTGTTGGTGTCTTGATCTCTGAGTTAACACTATTTTGTGTTGTACATTTCTAAAATCCTTTTCTCTAATGTTTAAGTAGATTAACGACCTCTTTCCCCTTGCTATTGAACATGTATGAATCATTGATTCTATATATGTTTACTATTTAGTATAGTTCATTAGAGAATGGTTGATGTTTTAAATGTATTTGTATAACTATAAGTAGAATGAATACACTCTAACCCTGGCATATCTTTTGATGTTTTTTTTTATAATCCAAATGCTTGCAGGAAACCCCAACTTACCAAAATCCCCAAAGAAGATGAGCCAAGAAAAACCAGCTATCCCCCTGAACAAAATAGTCACACACCTACTTAGCTCCCCACACTATCGAGACCTAACTCTTAGGTGCTTGAAGGAACATAGAATTTATTCCCCAGACAACCTTTACAGGATAAGTTGGCCGGTTCCCCGATATCTGGTGACAACTTACCTCTATTGGCGAGGTCGGTCACAAAGTTTTGTCAACACACAGTCAGTAGCTTCTTCAGCTATATAACAAGATTTCTTACCTTTGTCTTTGTAATCCTTATACTTTCTAAAGTCTTGGTCATCCTTTATGTCTTTATACTTGTCTCTTCTTTCATCTTTGTCATTCTTATCAGGACATCTTGCAGCAATATGACCAACGTTGTTACATGAAAAACAAATGATAGGAAGTTTACCTTTGAATTTTCCTTTTCCTCTAGACAATATTTTTGCCATAAGCGCCTCAAGTTCTTCTAGATCATCATCTATAGTGTCACTATCACTGTTCACACATTTATTTCCTTTCTTTGATTTTTTAAGGACCAACTGGGATCTAAATGCAGGTTCAATAGCTTGTGAAGTGTAGTTATCAAAATTTGACATCTCAAATGAAATAAGTCTTCCTACCAGACCTTCCAAAGTTAAATTATTGTTAGGAGTACATCTTAACTCTTGAATTACGGAGACTCTAATAGAATATAAAAGAAGAAGATTCTTCAAAATCTTTCTCATAATGGTGTTATCATCAACGATTCCCTTAGCTCCTCTAATAGCATTTATAACTTCCTTTATCCTACCACAATATCGAACTATATTTTCTCCTTCTTGCATTTTCATTTCATCAAAATTTCCTCTTAGACTTTCAGATTTTGCTCTTAGTACATTTTTATCACCTCCATAGATGGTTTCTAGGACATCCCACATCTTCTTTGCATTTGTACATTTCTTTATGTCTTCAAACTCATGATAGTTCAGGGATGATGCAATCTCCAGCATTGCTTGATTGTGTTCCTTCTTTTCTCTTAACTGTGCAGCTATGGTAGGTGTAGTAGGGGCTACATAATCATCATCAACATAGTGCTTAGCTAAATCACCAATACCATTCAAATGCAATTTCATCAAACTCTTCCATGCAGGGAAATTATCTTTATTCAGCTTTGGTACCTCCTTTTTATACATCCTGATCTTTTCCTCCAAGTACCTTCAAACTATTTTCAAGACACCAAAGCTATGATACTAATTGTTAGAATTAATTTAGAATAACTAAGAGGGGGCTGAATCAGTTATCCTCGGGTCTAGATTTATAAACTCAAGCTTTATACCACTTTGAAAAACTCATATCTTCTCGGCAGCAATAGCATAAATCAACAACATACATATGCAGTTTTACTGTTCAAATGTAATCAACTTGTAGAAACATAATAGTAAAACACAACATAAACATTCACACAAGTTGACACCAATATTTAATGTGGAAACCCAATATGGGAAAAACTAGCAATAACATGCTATCAACTTTTCACTCTTTTGAAGTGATCTTTGTTAGGAGCCAACCCTGTTTAAGGTTACAAAACACATTGCTAAATGTGACCTGGTTAAAGGATTTAAACACCATGTCAGGAGTGGCCTTGTTAGAGGAATTAGAACATTCCACCTGAATGTCACCTTGCTCAAAGGATTTATACAATTACTGTTAGGTCAACCTGGTTAAAAGATTTTGACTGATACAATGGTTAGAAATTAATCAGCGGGTGTGATATGATACATACAACTTACTTTGCAAATCCAGATCCAATTCAGCTCTTATGCTAATTCACTGAGTGGCCTCCATTCTCTTTTCAATCTTCAGATCTGCTTGGAAATTTGTCAAGCAATCACTCTCGCAACTCTCTACTTCTCTACTCAACCTTCTCTACTTTGATTATGCCAATCATTCAATTAACTATGAAAACCTCTTGCATACACATCACCCATACATGTGAATAACCCCTTGAGGTTATCTTATACCTCTTCATCTAGGTCAAATAAATCTTTTGTTGCTTAATAAATATTTTAGATCTTAGGTTAGGTCAGATCCAATGGATCTTTCCATCTTTACATTTAATTTACTGCTCCAAAGAAATCACTAAATAAATCTTGGACTCATGCATTAATTATGGTTACCCATGCATTTAAATAGTATGGACCAATTGTGCTTATCCTTAAATAACTTTACATATCCCAATAAAATCAACTATGTCACCCAGAGATCTCAAATCTCAAAAATTACTAATATACTGACACTCGGCCAATATTGTGTTCTTTTGCTTGGTCATCATTGGTTTCCTTGACAATTTACTGGTGCTTGGTCATTACTGACTTCGCTCGGCATAAACTGTTCATAGTAAACTATCATCAAAAGATAAAAAACACGTTACTTTTCCAATGTGCCAAATGATCAATTACCCTTGTGATTTCCCATAACTCAACCATTTCACTTGGTCTTCTTGTTATCCTTGCCTTCGTCAATCAATAGATATGGTACTCAAACAAATAGCAATAGTCTCACCAGTTAAGGTTTGACATCAATGGAAAAACAATGATTGTTTACATTGTATCTTTCCAACATGAATGAGGTTTGTCAATAAGGAACCTTAAATTGTTCAATAAGGCCCTCCTCTTGAAGATTGGGTAGCAGTTTTTGGAAGGCTCTAAAGAGTGGGTTAAAATTATAAAAAATAAGTACCTAAATGGAGAGCACCAAAATTCATTTTTTCATGTTGTTAACCTTTCCAAAGGGTCAACTATATCGATATCATTATTAAAATAAGAGAGAATATTAAAAAGAGCTTAAGCAAACTTGTGGGGGATGGAAAAGATACTCTATTTTGGGAAGATGTTTAGTTGGGGAACCGCCCTCTCAACTCTATAGTTCCTGATGTTGGTCTTAGTGAATAATTTTCTAGGATCTTGGGTGTGAAGGTACATAACTACATCAATTTGGAATAACATTATCCCAAGTGGAAGAACCTAAATGAACTAGTCCAACTCAACATACCATTTAGGAATGGACTAATTATTAATTGGATCAGAGTTACTAAAGATTGCAGATAAGATAGGGGATTGATCTATTTTTTATCAAGGGAGAAAGGACAAGTGGGTTTGGAGGGCCAAACATATGTGTGACTTATTAGTTAGATCGGTCCACACTATGTTTGTAACTCCCCTAGGAAGGCAACCTATTATAAAACAGAGGAAGGTCTATATTTTGAAACTTATTCCTAAAGTAATTTTTTTGGGTGAATTGCTACACATAATAATATTATCACTCTTGACAACTTGTTGTTAACAAATGTTCACTATGTTACCGATCATGTGAAAATATTTACCATGTATTTTTTCGTTGCCCCTTTTCTCAAGAGGTCTGGTCTTTTATCATACCCCTTCTCTTGATTTATTTGGTTTTTCCTTCTGCTTTGATTGAGTTTATAAACCACTAGAGTAATTTTCTTTACAATCATACTAGTATTAAGGAGCTTTGGATGCAAATCCCTCTTCTAGCGGTGTGGTGCATCTAGAAGGATAAAATAATAGAAGTTTTAGAGTTCAATCTAGAAATAGTTATGAGGTCTTCATGATGATTAAACATCAACTAAAAGAGGATATTAATGCTATCTCTTTTGGATTTTCTAAGCATCTCCCTAATCTATAATAATTAAGGATATAAAAAAATGAGGAATCTAGATAGATCTGAAAATAATAAATTGGATAAAGAAAAGTATTATATAGAGCATGATTTAGACACCTCCCCTAAGAGGATGGGAAAATATAATTTTGACAGTTGTTCTAAAGGAAACCTCAGGATTGCGGGGGTTGGTGCAGTCCTAAGGGATGATAAATGTCACCCGGTAGAATGTACTACTACAAATCTTGGCTTTAAATCCAATAGCATTGCCGAGGCCATAGCCACTTGGAAGGGAATCAAACTTGCAACAGTTTTGGGTTTTAATAAGTTGTAAGTGGAAAGAGACTCAAAACTAATAATAGACATTTTAAAAGGGGACATCAGAGGACCTTAGTAATCAGAAATCTAATGGGTGATAGTATTAAAACTTTGAAGAACTTCCTTCAAACCAAGGTAATGCATGTTAACAAGGGAATGCTATTGTAGATTATATTGAAAATGAAGATCTCCAAACTAAAAATTGGAGCCATTGGAGAAGTTCAAATGTACCACCAAATATTTTAAAATTTATATCAAATGAAATTAATCATTCTTAATAAAATGGGCATGTCACATGAGCTGACATGGAAAATAAGTTGGAGCCTTAGGATGAGGTGGAAATCATTATTCAATGTGATAATCAGTTATATGTTGTATGACCAAAGTCAATTTATTAGTTAGGGTGATGTATTGATATGGAAATATTTCTCTTATAAGATATGAAATTATAAGGAACAACATTATTACATAGTAAGCCTAAGTACCATTATACAAGTAAAAATTTTAAATGCCTCTCCTGTCTTTCGGTGTATGCTTACTAAAAGTGTACTCTTGCAACATCAACTAGAAACAATGTCCAGGTCATCTAAACTTTTGTGCCTTGGTGCTTACGTTAGTTTCTCATATCTTATCCGATGAAATTTGTATTCATATTCTTATGATCGCAGTGGCACCAGTAAGGATTGTATCGACTTTGATGTTCCAAAAATGCTCGATGATGAAAATTTTCAACACTAAAGCTCAGTGACTACACCTTAGGTTGCATTTAGGTTTGTCTTACATCTGCATCTACATCTACATCTACATGGTGTTGAAATCAACATAATATCGATATCTCTCTCCAATATGAAGGATCTGAGGTTTTTATCGATCAATCTTCTCATCGTCAAGTGGTCATTTGTATGTAAAACATGACACCCCTTTCTAATTCGACTGTCTTGATTCCATTTTTAGGAGCGAAATCAAAATCTAAATTTGACCACTTGCACAACCAATGGAAATCTCTCATGCTTTTAATCAATCCATGTATCATACTTTTGGTCAATCTTGGTCAAACACAACCTATCATCAAGTACATATCCTTTCCTAATCACTTGGAACCTTTTTTTTATCAAATCAGCTTCTTCTTTCATCATGTTATCAATCGAATTGCTTCTTATCACTAGGGAACCTAGTCATATTTTGATTTCACTCCTGAGGGGGCATGATTAGGACATCAACATTCCAATGATCACATCCTCAATCAAAACCCCATCGCCTGGGGCATCTCAGCTTCATCGCATCAAATCAAGTTGAGATAATCTTAAATCAAAGGCAACCTAATCAATATTCTTATACAGTGGTAAATACACTCAAAACTAGACAAGATCGATCTTATATGAGATATTCATTATTGAAACCAAATACATTGATCAAATTGGCTTCATCGCTTCAAATCAATTCAATTTTCTTGCTAATCAAATCTCTTAACGGTAATCAGTTTCATCGCGTCAAATCAAACTGGTTATTTGTTAAAATCAATCAAAAGGTTTAAGAGTTCTTGATAGATGTTCAGTTTCATCACTTCAAATCAAACTGAGCATTATGTTTTATATCTTTTGATTGATCTTTGTCCAATCAAGCTCAAAGTCAGTCTTCTTTTTCAAAAGAATGGTTTCATCACTTTAAATCAAACTATTCTTGGTCTTCTCGCTAATAGGTCTTTGAATCAATGCGTTGATCTCACATCAATTGAAAGAGGGGGAACTGTAATCACCTAAAAATGGTCATCTAAACCCTAGACCCCCAATCTTAACAATTAATCAAGAAAACCTAATATTGATTATTCTAAGTCCTAAATCAAACAGGCGATCATCAAATTCAAACTGATCTGACCTAAACCCTAGGTCCTAATCAAACATCATACTTGATTAATTAATTAATCCCTAAAATCATATTACATTGGAAAATAAACCTTATGTCAATTATTTAATTTATATTATGATATATTAATTAAATAAAAATGCTAAATTGTCAATTAAATCAAAAAAGGGAATTAAATTAATTAATAAAACCACACATATTCATTCAAAATTATTTAATTTATTTAAAATTCATATGACATCATCAAATCCAGTTAACTGATTTATCATTTTGGAAACAATCCAGTTCCACTCAGTTAACTGATTCTCCACTATTTATCATCTTGGAAACATTTTAGTTAACTAAGAACTTAATATGGAAGTTTCCAGAAAGACTGATCAGTCAGTTTAGTCAACTAACTCTTTCAACCAATCACATCACTTGCACATGGATTGTGCTTCTTCAAATCAAATCTAAGCCACTCTTTTCTTTCAATCTTGACCCTCCATTCGAGAGAGATTTCTATAAAAGAGAAGCTCATTTCCTTCACAGGGATCCTAACTTTTATTATTGTTATTATGCTGCATTTCACATTCTAGTTTATCATTGTTATTTTTTATTTTAATGGTTAATTTTTTTAAGGATGCAAACCTAACTTAGAGCACACTTTGTTTTGGGCTTAAAATTGAATCTCTCATATTTCAATTTGGTGCTTTAAAACTGAATCTAATTAGCTTTGGATTAACAACAATCTGCATTTGCATTTTGCATGTAGTTAATCAATCATTTAGATCAATCATCTAGATTAAAACCTTCATTTAGAAAAGTGTGTAGTCACTGAGCTATGATGACCTGAGAGCAAGCTCATACTCCTGTCTACTAGAAGGCAATGGATCGGTTTAGGTTAGCATAGTTGTTTAATGTTTTCAAATTTCTTGATTTCTAACTTGCTAATCATATAAGGATCTATTGAAGTGTGTGTTTTTCATGCAACTTAAAGGTATTGCCCATTTTCACATGCACATTAAAATATGGGTTCCTAAATCCATCATGGAAGAATTGCATTCTCAATCTAAGCAAGAATTAAAACCAAAGAAAATATGGGTTCCTAAATCCATCATGGACGAATTGCATTATAAATCTTCCAAAAGAAAAAGAAAATCAAAAGCTATGTGGATTCCCAAGTCTCTTCTAAAGGACTTAGATACAAAAGGAAAATCAAAAGCTATGTGGATTCCCAAGTCTCTTCTAAAGGACTTAGATACAAAAGGATAATCAAAAGCTATGCAGATTCCCAAGTCTCTTTTAAAAGGATTGAACAAACAGGAAACATCAGATTTGGCATCCACGCTTCCAAAGTCTTTCACTTCATCTCTTTTAGTAAACAAATTTGTCCTTCAAAAAGAGATAATAAATAAAATGACTCAAGAATTCCCAACATCAAGAATAAATAATACTAACAGTTGGACAGATTGCCATTGTATTGGTAATTTCCCTCTGAATTGAGAGGTATAGCTCCCTCTTAGAAAGATCTATAATGAATTAAATAACATATTATGTCTTTAACCTGAAGACACAAAGGATTTTTACCATTCACCCATCACTATGGGATGAATGCAATTATAATATTTACAAATTGATTGCTGAGAGAAAAACCAGAAAACAACCACAAGACTATCTACCAAGTCTTCCAAATTACAGAGAAAATTAAAGGAATTACACGACTTGTTCTGCTAATTGCAAGTTTATCAACCAACAAATTTACAAACAGACACATACTTGATAGAATACTGTAGGGTTGTATTCCAGAATAGGAAAGAAACAATCACGTGATTGATTTCAATCAGAAAAATAAATGTTCAGACCTCAAGATCTGACATGAAAATATTCCTCTTTATTTCAAGAAAACATAACAAAAAAACTATAAGTGATGAACTATAACTGATTGAATGTTTGAAGATGTTAAGTTGATGATCACCAAGACACAAAAAGTTAATGCAAAGATATTAAATCAATTAATGTATTGTATTGTCATTGATGTCAACATTATATAATCTGTATGGTCATGTACATACTGCTAAAGACTTGAAAGAACCAATCAATCAAAGGCTATGCTATCAGTAATGCATAAAAGTCAGGTATTCACAAAGTGACTGTATACACTGACGGAGTACACACCGACAGACAGAGTAAAACAATGAGAGAAAAGTCACAGTTTTACCTTACAAGCAAAAGAACAACATTACCAATGAGCAAATTCATAGAGTTATCCAACGAGAAAAGCACAGTGTAACCCGACGGACATAATTATAGTGTTGCCCAATGAACAAGGATCAAAAAGACAACTAAAGTCTCACCGATGGAATAGTCAGTTATCACCGATGACTAACTGAAGTATTGACCGATAGCACAAAGAGTTCAGAAATGAAAAAATGCTTAGTTGTCAAGAGCTAAATATACACTTAACTAGTACTTATCATTGTTTTAATCGACAAGATAAAGCCGGAGATAAGTAAAGTATTTAAAGTTTCTTTGTCTAGTTGGCAAGAAGATCTCTATGAGATAAAACTAGAGTTTTTCTTTAAATCTGATTTGTGAGAGTTGTGGATCACACCAAGATCAAGAAAGCCAAGAAATGGTGAAATCATGTCTATATAAGAGACAAGCTAATCCAAAATGAATTAGGGGAGTGACAAAAGAATAGATGCTGAATAGATTTCTAAAGGAGAAGAAAGTCTTCATTTAGACCTTATCAGTCAATCATAGGAAAGAGATAAATTCTACAGACACCGACAAACAGTGATACACCATCACAGAGCAGAACAATGTGGAGTAAATGTATTGAATTGATTACATTGATCAGAAAGGTAATGCACTTACAATAGATCTGAAAATTTGTAATTATAGTTGTATGTGTGTGAACAAATCAATTTTCTATTTGAATTTAACCATTGAAGCATCAAGTCTCTTAACCAAGCAGGACTTAAAAGTCTTTTCTAATTGAGATACATCACAAGGAGTATCAAAAAGTTTGATCATACAAAGTAGCATTGGATATGCCCGATACCTATTGATAAGACAAGTGAGTGTTTGATCAAGGATGGTAGCATTAGATGCTATATACTAAGTGACAAACTATTTATTAAATCCTCTAATAAGGTCACACCTAACAATGTGTTTGTAACCTTTAACAAGGTTGGCTCTTTATAGAGCTCACTTCAGAAGAGTGAACATTTGGGGTACCGGTCCCAGTGGTTTTTCCCTTAATAGGGTTTCCACATTAAAAATCCATGTGTCATGTATTTATGAGTCATTACTTTATTATTTTGCATTTCACATAAGTAAATCTAGATTGATCAGTATACACTAGTTATTTACTATGTTTCAGTAAATTAACAGACTGCTTATCGGTAAACATATAGTAGAAGGTTTTACAAAGAATTCCGACAAGTAGTAATTTTATATAAGTATTTGGAGTCATTCATCTAATAGGACTAAAGATAAATAGAGGTATAATTTTTTTGGTACTAAGTTTTAAGGGTTGATTTAAGGATTAATTTTTGAGGCCACTGATTCACCCCCCCCCCCCCCTCAGTTATTACTAATAATTTGTATCAGAGCTTCTGTGCTTAGAAGGAAGGTTTCAAGACCTAAGATAAAGATCACAAGATGAACAGATGAGATGTGCCCAAGCTGAACAAAGACAAATTTTCTTCATGGAAAAGAAGGATAAGACTCCACTTATTAGGTATTGGAAATGATGTTACTCAATACTTAGATACTGAATATGTGTTTCCCATAGGAGCACTCATAGTTGAACTAATGAGAGAAGAATGAGCACAACTGCATGATAATAGAGCTTGATTCCTTACTCTCCGATGCTGAATTTGAAGATGTCAAAGCATGCACAACTACAAAGAAAATGTGGGATAAATTGAAGCTTGTACATGGTGGTGATAAAAGTTTTGTGAGAGCGAAGGTAGAAAGCCTTGGAGGAAAGTTTGATGATCTCATAATGAAAGAAGGTGAAAAAATTACACAGTCCAACAAAAGAATCAAAGAGGTAGTCAATGCTATCTGAGGACTTGGAGGTGTACTAGATGAAGATACATTGGCAAGTAAAATTCTAAGAACCTTACTGTCTACTTATGCTATTAGAGTATCTGCCATAAAAGAAATGAGAGCAGTAGCAAATAACAATGTTACTCTAGATAGTTTGATTGCAAGACTGATTTCATATGAGATGAATAACTTTGATAATAGTTTCTTACCAAACATAGAGTATGCATTCAAATCTTCTATGAGAATAAGTAAATCAAGTCATAAACACACTATGAGTAAAGATAGTGACAGTGAAAGTGAAAAAGAAGATCTTGATGAAATTGAAGCACTTATGGATAGAAGAATGTAGAGAGGCAAAGGTAAATACAAAGGTAAACTACCAGTTGTGTGTTTTAATTGTAAAGAGATTGGACACTTTGTTACAAGATGTGCTAACAGAAGAAAAGATGAAAGAAGTAATGACAGATCATTTGAAAAGAAGTATGTCAGAGGTGATTATAGAAGCAACCAAAAATCAGAAAGAAGAGATACTCGAGAATACAAGGACAAAGGAAAGAAGGCCAGTTACCTAGATACATACAAAAATGATGACACTGACACCGAATTAGAAGAAGACATCGAGATGGTATTTGTAGCCATGAAGGATGATTCAGATGAAGATGAAGAAAGGTATTTAGAAACTGCACTCATATCTAAAGTTAGTAAAAATGATGTTTAGATCATAGATAGTGGCTGCACTCACCATATGACCAGTGATGGGAAAATTTTTGAGACTTTTGAATACTATAATAGTGGCTCAGTAAGAATGGGTAATGATACACCTTGTCCAATTGAAGGTAAAGGAACCATAATCTTGAATAACCTGATTAAATGTGAAAATACATACTAGGTTAGAGGACTAGATTATAATTTGTTAGGTGTTTCTCAGTTGAAAAATTCAGATCACAGAGTAGCATTTGAAAATAAGAAGGCAAAGATTTACAATGAATTGGGAAGATTGATTGGTACCGGTGAGAAAACAAAAGGTAACCTTTTCTATCTTGATGACACTAACACCACTTTTTTTATGGCTATAAATGAAGACATATGGTTGTGGCACAAAATATTGTGTCATGTAAACTTTGACAACATGATAAAGATAAGCAAAAAGAGAAATGTCAGAGGCTTACCGACGATGAGTAAGCCAGACAATATCATGTGCAAGAACTGTCAAAAAGGTAAGATGGCAAAGTCTAGTTTCAAAAGAAAAACCCATACATCTGATGCAACTCTAGAATTAGTCCATACATATCTATGTGGACCCATGAGGACAAAGAGCTACTATGGAGATAGGTATTTTATTCTCTTTGTTGATGAATTTTATAGAATGATGACAGTTATGTTTTTAAAAGAGAAATTAGAAGCATTTAAGATGTTTAAATGGTACAAAGCAATGGTAGAAAAAAAAAGTGAAAATAAATTGAAATATTTAAGGTCAGATAGAGTAGGGGAATTTACATCAGCTGAATTCACTGACTATTGCAATGAGCATGGAATCAAAAGACAGGTCTCTGCACCAAGAACACCACAAAAAAATGGAATTGTTGAAATAAGGAACATATCCATTGTTGATTGTGCAAGGATACTGATGATAAAGAAAAGAATCACCCAAATCTTCTAGAGGAAAGTTGTCAGTACCATTGTTTACACATTGAACAGAGTACAATTGAAGAAAGACACCAAGATGACACCCTATGAGCTATGGTATGGTTACACACCCAATGTGAGTTACTTCAAGATTTTTGGTAGTCAATGTTATATCTTAAAAGCTGATAGAAATGGAAAATTTGACTCCAAAAGTGATGAAGGTATCTTTCTAGGGTATTCCACCAAGAGCAAGGCTTATAAATGTCTAAATAAATCCTCTAACAAAATTTTTGAAAGTGCAAATGTAAAGATAGATGAATTTGTAGAGAAGAATGAAAAGGAAAGCACAAAAAAACTAGAGGACTACAACATGTTTGTTTATAATGAAGAACCTGACACTCTACCTGAACAACAATGCATAGCTCATGAGCAATAGAATATTTCAACTGAGCATCAGGCTGCAAATACCAAAAATTAGGATATTGCTCAAGATGATGTACCAAGAGATGGAGATCAAAATGAAGGAAAAAATGATGATCAAGATGATAGAAGAAGAATTAAACCTGTACTTACCAGATATTTTAGAAGGAACCATCCACAGAACCAAGACCAGATGACAAGAATGTCATCAGTACAAAATGGATATTCAGAAATAAGATGAATGAGAATGGAGAAGTCACTAGAAAAAAAGTAAGACTAGTATGCAAGGGGTATGCACAAGAAGGAATTGACTATGGAGAAACCTTTGCTCCCATTTCTAGGCTAGAAGGAGTGAGAATATTACTTTCTTATGCTGCATATAAAGGATTCAAGGTATACCAGATGCATGTCAAGTCTGCATTCCTAAATGGAATACTTGAGGAAGAGGTATACATTGAACAACCAAAAGGCTTTGTTGATCCAGACAAGAGGAACATGGTATGTAGACTACAAAAAGCCTTGTATGGATTGAAATAAGTACCAAGAGCCTAGTATGAAAGACTTCACTCCTATCTTATAAGTATTGGATTTGTGAGGACTAGTGAAAACAATAATCTTTATTTGAAGGAAGATACTGATGCTAATATTTTGATTGCTAAAATATTTGTTGATGACATCATATTTGGAAGAAATGATATGCTATGCAAATCATTTTCAAATGAAATGAGAAAAGAGTTTGAGATGTCTATGTTTGGAGAGATCAAGTTCTTTCTTGGTCTACAAATCATGCAACAAGATGAAGGCATTTTCATTACACAATCCAAATACATAAAGAAAGTGCTGAAAATATTCAAGATGGAAGATTCTGAACCATTTGGAACATCGATGGAAACTAGATGTAAGCTGAAAAAGGAGGACAAGTCACCTGAGGTAAATCAGACTTTGTACAGATCAATGATTGGCAAACTCATGTATATTGTACATACTAGACCAGATATTGCACATGTAGTAGGAATAGTTACAAGATTTTTTGCTAATCCCAAGGAATCACATATGACTACTGTGAAAATAATCCTAAGATATCTAAAGAATACTGAGGACTATGGCTTATGGTATAGAAGAGAAGGAAAATTTTAACTTAAGTTCTTTACCGATGCTGATTGGGCTGGAAACATTGATGACCAAAAGATCACAATTGGAGGAGCATTCTTTATGGGTGACAGACTTGTCACATGGATCAACAAGAATCAAGGATGTGTCTCTCAATCTACTATAGAAGAAGAGTATGTTGTTGCTGCTGGAAACTGCTCAAATATTGCATGGATCAAATAGTTACTGGAAGGTATGCATATGAAAATTCTTGAACCAGTAATTATCTATTGTGATAATACCAGTGCAATTAACATTTCCAAGAATCCAGTCATGCATGCTAAGACAAAGCATATTGCTATCAAGTATCATTATTTGAGAGAACAAGTTCAAGCTAAAGAGGTGATACTTGAGTATGTGCAATCAAAGGAACAATTAGCTGATATCTTTACCAAGCCACTACCCAAGGATACATTTGAGTACTTGAGGAAAAGACTAGGAGTCAGACCCTTGTCTACTGGTCAGTAAGATGACTAGAAGGCTGAATCAACCTACATACTATCAGAATATCATGCATGTTGATGCAAGCTAAGAGATGGGCTTCAAAGATACATCTGTACACAGCAAGGTATTTATCTACTCCAAGCACCAAAGTTGTTATATTGTTGATGGATTGGGAAATTCAAGGAGTATATTATGGATAAAGGAATGTTTGGCATTACTATCAAATATTTGTTTGGAATTGTTGTCAAAGGGAGAGATTATATCCATTATCACATTATCCAAAGGGAGAGATGTAACTAGAAAGGGAGAGTACATACAAAGGGAGAGATTGTTGATAAGAGAGAAACGAGACATAAAAAGAAAACAATATTCAAAGGGAGAGAGTTTGACATAGGGAGAGAACACATCACATCAAAAGAAGAAAGAATCTACATCTATAGAGTGAAAATATTAAAGACAGACACAGAGAGAGAGAGAGAGAGAGAGAGAGAGAGAGAGAGAGCTGCAAGAATCAAATCTAAGCATTGTGAGCTTACTGAGGACCAGATATTTGTATTGGTTATAGTACATAAGATTGGTAGTTTTATGAACTTCAACTATTATATTTCATATTATATTAGTGATAATATAGTGTAATAATGTAGTGTGTTGCCATCAATGTAAAAGAAAGAGATTGATGAACTATAACTGATTGAATGCTTGAAGATTTTAAGTTGATGATCACCAAGACATAGAAAGTTAATGCAAAGACATTAAATTAGTTAATGTATTGTATTTTCAGTGATGTCAACTTGATATAATTTGTATGGTCATGTACATATTTCTAAAGACTTCAAAGAACCAATGAATCAAAGGCTATGCTATTAGTAATGAATAAAAGTCGGGTATTCACAAAGTGACTGTATACACCAACGGAGTGCACACCAAAGGATAGAGTAAACCAATAAGAGAAAAGTCATAGTGTTACCCGATGAGCAAAAGCACAGCATTACTAATGAGAAAATTCACAGAGTTACCCAATGAGCAAAGCATAGTGTAACCCAACAGACAAAATTACAGTGTTTCCTGATAGATGGAGATCCTAAAGACAGCTAAAGTCTCACCGACGGAACAGTCAATTATCACCGATGACTAACTAAAGTATTGACCGACAGAAGAAAGAGTTTAGAAATGACAAAATGCTTAGCTATCAAGAGCTAAATATAGGCTTAACTAGTGCTTATCATTGTGTTAATCAACAAGATAAAGCCAAATATAAGTAAAGGATTTAAAGTTGCTTTGTCTAGTTGGCAAGAAGATCTCTATGAGATAAAACCGGAGTTTTTCTTTAAATCTGATTGGTGAGAATTGTGGATCATGCCAAGATCAAGAAAGCCAAGAAATGGTGAAATCATGTCTATATCAGAGACAAGATAATTCGATATGAATTAGGGGAGTGACAAGAGAATATATGTTGAAGAGGTTCTGAAGGAGAAGAAAGTCTTCATTCAAACCTGATCGATCAAGCTAAGGAAATAGCTAAATTCTGCAGACACCGACGAACAGTGATACAACATCACAGAACATAATTGTGTGGAATAAAGGTATTGAATTGATTACATTGATCATAAAGGTAATGCACTTACAATAGATCTAAAAACATGCAATTATAGTTGTATGTGTGAACATATCAATTTATTGTTTCAATTTAACCATTGGAGCATCAATTCTCTTAACCGAGTAGGACTTAAAATTCTTTTCTAATTGAGATACATACCAAGGAGTATCAAAAATTTTGATCATACAAAGTAGCATTGGATATGCCCGATACCTATAGATTGGCCAAGTAAGTGTTTGATCAAGGATGGTATCATTAGATGTCAGATACTAAGTGACAAACTATTTATTAAATCCTCTAACAAGGTCATACCTAATAGTGTGTTTGTAACCTTTAACAGGGTTAGCTCTTCACCGAGCTCACTTTAGAAGAGTCAAAATTTGGGGTACCGGTGCTAGTAAACAATAGATTGATAGAACTGAAATACAAATCACTCACAAGAATGACAGTGTTTCTCAACACCTCCTACATAAACACATTCAAAAACTTTGAAACTGGTTGAAGTATGTTGAAGTTCTATTTTTATGATGTCTACTCTCATTGATTTTTGTTAATTTTTTCTTTGTCTACTGCTTGTTGGTGTGGTCCCTATGATCCTAAAATGTCAAATAGGATGGGTGTATGTGATAAGAGCTCCTGCATTAAGGTGGAAAACCCTCACATCCCTCAATCCTATTTATTTGCATGCCAAGGTGAAGTCAGAACTATCTCCTTGACTGTTATTGCTTTGCTTGTTTATGCAAGATCCTACTCATGGTTATCTTGGCTTTGAATGCCTTGATACTGGTGTACTCTTACTATTGTAATTAATGGGAAGTGTGTACTGAGAGGGGAGGGGTGAATTAGTACCTCTAAAACTTTTCTTTCTTATAACCTTTATCCTTTAAGTTATCAAATGTTTATCCAACCATCTGGTCTATACTATCTTGATTCAAGATATATCAATTCATATCATTAATGAAACATGTGAATATTCATAGAAAAATTCATGAAATTAATTGACACATAACACAAGATATGATATCACAAAAAACTCATGTTAGGAAGTAAAAACTGTGGTGGGGATGACACCCACAAATTCTTCACTATCTGCAGATTGGAATGGACCAGTTAAGGCTTACAATTTGATCACTTCTAATGATCTACCCGGTTAAGAGTATCTATGGAGACCTGTTAAATTATACTCAGTTAAGAGCTTTAGCAACACTATTGAGTGTGCACTCGGTTAAGATATTTATAGCTGGACTGTTAAATCCACCTTCCTTGAAAGGATTTTTACACTTTGCTCCACTTGTTAGAAAGATAGAAAATTACAATTTGACCTAGTGTATGCAATCTCCTATTGCTGATAAAAATCCATTTAAGATTACCTGAATAATTATATCACCTAATGTGATTGAATAATACCTTTGGTGCTCGGTAGTCTTTGTTCATGGTTCTTGCTAACCAAATTCACCTTTTGTTGTTTTGGTTCATGAAACTTTCAATCTGATCCATAGGTGTGCTAGTATGCTTCATTCATCCCCTCACATCCTTTCACATCCCTCTCATCCTCTATAATAATGAATGATTACATAGTCTATTTATAAGACATATTGACCTAATCAAGTTTCATGTATTCAATGTTAACTCTAAGATCACAAGTTTACATCTTTACCTTGATCTCCTAGTCTATGTGTTTTAAATCAGTTAGACTTATTAAAGAAATTACATTCATGTTTCTTTTCCCTACAAAAATGGTTTAAAAACAAATCATGACTCTATAAATAGAACATGACTATTTTATCTGATGGGGAAGTCAGATCCACTTTTTATGGGCTGCAACTGACATTCAATTTCTAACGGTTGGTTATGCTCTGAAGTCAGATGACTGTCTTTCGGGTTGCTTTCATGAACTATTCTCTCAGTTTCCTCGTTAAGTATTTCTCAGTTTCCACTATATCTTGCACATCAAGTTTCTCTTTCGGGTTCCTCTTTTTTCTTTCTATTTTTCAATTTCGGTTTACACACAAAATTGTGTCGTCAGTTTTCTTTGTACTTAGCAGTTTTCAGTGATCTCTTGTATCTGCATTTTTGGTTTTCTCTTTGTCCTGTCTTTCAGTGTATGCTTACCGATAGTGTTCTTTTCGTACTAATGGAAAATTAATATCATCAATATCCCCCTTTCACATTAGTATCAAAAACTAATATGTGCAAAATACTAACAAAATGTTAAGTATGTACAACATCTATAATCCTTAGTCATTTTATGACTCCCCCTATGTATATGTTGGTATATCATTATTTTCCCTTTTCTGTATACTGTATAGTTTCCTATCTTTATATTTTATATATTTCCCCCTTTTTTTATATTAAGGGCAAAGGTGTATACCTTATAGCTTATAAAAAATGTGAGAGTGTGTAGACTTCATGTCTTCTATCATCTTCTCCCATTGTTCCTTTAGGTTCTCTAGAGCCATGTGCTCGAGTGTAATCCTTGAGTGCATATTGTGTGTGTGATTTGTGTACCTATTAAGAGAGAGACAACACTTTAATAGGTCATTGCATTAGTGGAAAACATGGTTAGATGAGCATATAAAGAAACTAAAATCGACCTATTGCTTTCTAACTAAGAAGAGTATGATAAGAAACATAGTAGTCCTCAGATTATGCTACTATCAGTGACATATACAACTTAGCATGAAATATTTGAGTTAAAACAAACTAAATAATAAGGAAACATGCATATTTAGCTCTAAAAATGAACATAATAACAATGCATTAACATGAAAAACTAAATGGAATATGAGTCTATATAAATCCTAACAGCATAACAATGCATTTTCAATATAAGTTATGGGCTTATTTGTGCTCAAAAACACCTTCTATTTATAGAAGAATGAGGAAAGAGAGGGGGGACAAGGTACATTAATGGAGTTGAAAAACTCATTAATGAAGTGTAAGAGGAAATAAATGCCAAAGGTATTCAATAGGCATGGTGGAGGCATGGGCTTAAGGAATCTACATTAATGAGGCATTAATGAGAGACTTAAGGAAGCATGGGAAGGGTGTAAGGAAAGCTTGAGAAGGTGGACTTGAGGAAAGGAATCTTGAGATTCCTTGACTTTCTCAAGTGGGTGGAGTCCTTAAACATTCCTTAATAGAATGTGACAACATTAGGAGGTGGGTTCGGATAGAATTAGGATTAGAATTAGATTTAGCAAGGGTGAATGGGTTGAGATAGGTTTGAACCCAAAGTCAAAGTGGTTGAAGTGGGTTAGGTTAGGGGTTTAGAGGAATATTAATAAAATGAATTAAACTTACTTAATTCATTCAAAAATAGGAATATTAATTATTTAAGCTTTTAATTGCTTTTTAATAATCAATAGAACTATAGCCAATTTAATTAAATTAATTAGGCTAGGGGAATGGGTTCCTTTTGCAAGTGAGATATTAATTTAGGACTTTATTTAATTCCTAGAAAATTAATCATTTTTAGCCATGCATTTGATTTATTTTGATTTTGGCTAAAAGTAATTAACTTAGTGATTTGATCACTCTAGGAGATTAAATTGGTTTCAAAATAATTATGTCAAGCAGTAACAGGGTTGTTTAAACATAATTGAGGGTATGATCACACTTAGGGAAAATAGGGTCTATAGTCGGAACAGACCAAATCTAGGTGGTTACATTTGCCCCTCTTTGAATTGATGTGCAAGCAATGCATTGATTCAAAGAAAGTTTTTGATTTTGACTTCAGAAAGATTGAAAATTTTTCTCATGATCGAATGAAATGCCTAATGAGATTAGTCTCAAACTTTATCAAACTAAACTGATAGAATTGAATTTGAACTTGGTTGTCATCCAAAGGTCAATAAAAGATTTTAAAGATACCAATTTTGAACTTGGTTATTGTCCAACTATTGATAATACTGATTCTGAACTTGGTTGTCGTCCAAAAGCCAGTATGAAGCTGTCAGGAGCTTAATAAGAATCTTTTAAAATGAGGAAACATAAGATATCCAGCTTATAAGAACCAAAGCTTTCTATCCAACAAATCTGACTTTAGTCAAGGAAACTATCATGCCCCTAGTTGTTTGATAACAAAGTCATTTTAATGTTGTTTTGAGCAAGAATTTGATTGATGATAGTGTGATCATGCCCCCTCAGGAATAAAATCAAAGGAAATAAATAAAATCCCTTTGTTGAAAGGATGTAGCACTTGCAGGAATGGGTAGAACAAGAAAGAATGGAGTAGCAGAAGTGAAGAAATGGGGGTGTGTTAAAAATAAACACACGAAAACCAAGCTAATTACATGAAAATGTGAGTGGTGAGATTGATAAATGATGTCAGACCAAGATTTATGATAAAATGTGCAATTTGACAGATTTCTTGAATAAATGGAGCAAATCTGCATTTTTAGGAGTTGTCATAAAAATGTTACTATGCTACAGAAAATACCTTAGGCACCTTAGATTTGGTTCCTGATTGATCAAAAGGAGAATAGAAATTGAGTTTCAGTTTCTCGGGAGGAGTTTTAGAGCTCCTAAATAGCTCAAAAGACCAATGTAAGCCTCAAAAATTACCGTTTTACTATTCATTTTCACTTTTATCCATAGTAAATCTGAGAGCTCTGTAGAGAAGATGGTGGTCCCCATTAGGAAGCATCATTTTGAGCTCAGCCATCAACATCAGCACCCGACCAACTACCCACCTCCGGTAAGTGCTCGTAAAACTAACTCGTAAATTTTGTAAATTTGAATTTTATGCATTTTTATAGCTTTTATAGCCCATTGAATTTTGGGTCGCATCCAGGATTTCAGATCGCACCCTGTCAAACCCGTGTCATATCCAGTATTTCCTGGATCGTATCATATTTTTTTGGATTTCTGTATCACATCCAGGATGTCTTGGATCGCATCCAGTTTTATCAATTTAGCTTAGTTTTGATGTTGAATTTTGGCCTGCGTTATTTCCTGTCCTTTCAGGATCATACCCTATTTTTAGGGTCACATCCTATATTTCTAGAATCACATCTGGTAAAAGAGATCGCACCCTATCCTTCCATGATCACATCTCATTTTTAGACTTAGAAACTTATCCAATTTTACCTATTTGCTTGTTATGGACCTTGAATTACTTAGCTGATCAGGAGTCTGCATCTTTGTTATAGATAGAACACTGATTTTATCTTTGTATGTGTCAAAAACAAGCATATTTTGAGGTAGTTTCTTTTAGAGGCACATATCCAAGTCATGTGCTTGCCTTGTCTAGACTATTATCAGCTAAGGAGCATGCGATAGTAGTCCACATGGATTGAAATCTTTGATAGGTTTACCTGATATAGGGGTAAACTAAGGGTTGTTGACTGCTCTTTCTGAGAGGTGGCATTTAGAGTACAACACCTTCCATCTCCCAACTGGGGAGATTATAGTGACTCTAGAGGACATGTGGTGCATACTGCGTGTGCCTATTATTGGTCATGAGGTGCACTTTGAGGTGACATCTATCATGGCAATGTGAGCATCTTGTCAGTATTTCCAGGATGACACCATTGATCCTAGATACCTTTCGTGGGACTATATGGTCAATCATTATGATCGATTATCAGTGTACTTAGCAGGCTTTATCAGTGGCATCCTAATGCCAGACTAAGGAGAGCATGGGTTCATGGTCAGATGGGTGGACATGATAGAGAAGATGGTCATTCACAGATGGAAATTTGCATGGGGCAGTTGCATCTTAGCCCACATGTATCGAGAGCTGCATGAGATTGTGTACCATTATACCCAAAGCATGACCGTGGGTATATTGATTCTTCAGATCTAGGCTTGGGAGCACATCCTCATTACATGACCGATAGTAGATAGGCAGTGAGCACCAAAGCAGGCCTATGCATATATGTATGTAGGTCTTATTCAGTAGCCCCATCTGGAAAAGGTAGAGTACTGGCGATGGTTTTTTGATGATATGACTGAGGTCTTCTGGCGACCATATTTAGATTGTGAGGAGTGGACCTTAGATTCTTGAAAGGTTCCATTTTTATTCCAGAGCAAGTACCTCATTGACAGGACTAGATATATAGTAGAGCAGTTCATTCATACCCGAGTTTTGAGATAGTATGGCCGATTGCAGGGCTAGACATAGGTCATCACTGTATACACATGGATCTATGATGAGGCACCATTGTGGGGTGTCCAGCTGATTTATGAGATTGCCCATCAGGAGATTAGGGACATGGTTGGAGTAGATTGGGATCTCTTCCCAGATGTTGTAGATGTAGGCTACTCAGATGGCTATATAGTAGAGATGCTTCAACATCCATTTCCTCATTTCACAGTACTAGAGGAGGTCATTCCTCGCATAGAGGAGCCTATAGATTATGATCTTGATGAGCACCTGGCTAGAGGGAGAGGAGGAGCTTAGAGAGATAGGTGTGTTAGTAGGCATGTAGGGAGAGATGAAGGTTGAGATGGAGGTCAAGATGGGATACGTCCTCCTCTAGATGAGGGGGATGATGGTGGAGATGATAGGGGTGGTGGTGCTTTGGGTGGCCATGTAGATGTTTCTAGTGGTAGTGGAGAGGGTCGCTGCACCTGATTCATATTTTTTACTCATCAGATAAATCTAGGTCCATTACTTACAAGGGATCAGCAGAGGCAGTAGAGGCAGCAGTAGTAGAAACAGCCAGGCAGATCACAGGATAGACCTTCTGGATAGGATTCAGGTAGGGGATCTGGTAGAGATGGAGATCCTCTATCCTAGTGTGAGAATGTGAGAGAGCATCTTAGGACACAGATCACAGCTCTATAGGGTAGGCTCACTGTAACGGAGTTAAGGATTTCCATATCAGATGCCTTGCTTGCAAATAGGGATAGACAGTTAGAGCACCTTAGGGTAGAGCAGGACAGGCAGGGTGACCTGCTCATAGTAGAGAGAGATGCACAGGCTCAGATAGCCACCCCTCAAGGATAGAGAGTAGCTTACTACTTTGCTTTATACCATGTGATCATTCTAGAGGGCTAGAGAGCTCTTTCATTTTCATGGGTTTCCTAGGAGTCTAAGGGGGTGATGCCTCCTCCTCCTCCATTTGTACCACCTCCTCCTCCTCCAGATCAGGGAGAGGGGGGTAGCCAAAGCTGATTTTGTATTTTGTTTACACATGTATAGTGTACATCTGGATCCTTCTGAGATCTTTCTTTTGTGTCTGACACACACACACACAAATATATATTTGATTCTTTTTTATTTGCTAATACTCTTGATGTCGACTTGTGTCATATTTTGATCTGTACCATGTTCAAGATATATATCTTATGCAACTGTTTCTGATTCTGACATGTTTCATGAGTTTTTTCTTTCTGCTTTGATAGATTTATTTGCACATGTGATTATATATTGGTCATATGATGAGTTAGATTTAGATGATGACATCATTTATGCATCTTTTGATTTTATCACTGATATAAATATGTTTCAAATGATTCTATGTGAATATGCAAATGCATGTTTTTAAGTTTTTCTTATGCAATGTAAAATGTATGGATGCACTTAGGATGTAGAAATGAAGTGCATAAATGCTTTTTTTTTATTTTCTTTCCGTCTCATTTTATGAATGCAAAATGTATGCTATGGATGTGCAACGATATTTGATATCAGTAATAGTAAATGGATATAATTAACTTGGATTTGGAAGAAGAAAATAGAAATTATTTTTGAGCTCAAATTCCCCTATACTGTTTAACTTCTTTCATAAATGCAGCATGCAATCTTTAAATGCAGCTATATGTAGACCCTTTAGGATTTTTCACTAATTTGCAGATATTCTATCATTTTTATCATCATTGGGCACTTTTCAGAATGGATACCACCTGATAGTAAAGCCATCACTAATACCCACTGATATTATGAAAGTATGAATACTATGTTTTATTGGAATGTCAGAAATAGACTTAGGCATCAAGGCATAGAAGCCAAGATAAAAAAAATAGTCACCTTCCTTTTAATATACCAGATTTTGTGTAAGGTAAGATATTAGACCCGCAATGATCTTGAAAATTTATATCCTTGGGTACATTATGCTTCTTATACCTTAGCGATAATCTGATCTTTTTAGAAACCAAGAAAACATTATGCCCCCTATCCTTGCAACTCTGTCTTTACGTAGACATCATGGAGTAACTCGAAAGACATAACAACTATCAATTGAGAATCAATCAAAATAAAATTCATAACTGCTCAGATGCCCCCACCAAAAACATCATGGGTACATAAAAGATTCCTAACCATACCAAGATCAAACTGTGTTTAGGTAGTATTGAGAAATACTATTGACTCATTTTTCAAGCATAGTAGAGATTCAACAATCAAAAGTTTGGAATTCAAGCAATATGTGTTCCATCTCTATGTATAATTTCATTCATGTTTGCAATCCAATGTAGGTCATAGGAACATCATTCATGGTAGTGCAATGTTTATTTTATCCTTGTCTTGTGAAAGTAATAGTTTGGCAAAAGTATCAAGAAGCATGGTATTACTAGACAAACCAACCTATGATGATCTAGCATATGTAACCTATTAGACTGGAAAAGATGCCCCTAGTGCAGAATGACTTGAATCTAAGACAAAAATATAGACAAATCCCAAGCAAGGATAAGATAGTTGTTTTTAGGAAACAAAGTCAATGTTTTAGCATAGGTGTAAATCATGAAGGCTTAGTACCAATAATGCATTGATAGATGGAGCGCAGAACACAAGTGACGCCTAATTGCCAGATTTTCACCACTTGGCAAGATCTTTTCTTTCTTTTTGCTACCAAGATGCCTGTTTTACTAGGTTGTCACAAGGTACTTTTTTCTTTTTCAATTGTTTTGCTATTTTTTCTTTTTTGAATTTTTTTGTAGTATCATGGCGCCTGTTTACCAGGTTTTCACCAAAGATACCTTTCTTTAGGACTTTTTCCACTATTTTTGGATTTCTTCAAGATCAATTTCTAAATGTTTTTGGTATTTTCTAAGAACTATTTCATTGTAGAGGCTCTGCTAGCCAAACATCAAGCGTAGAACTGCTTCAAATGTAGAAGATTGATAGGATCTAGAAGAACGTCTCCCTCAGGTGTAGCCAGTTGATAATATCCAGTCCCAAAAGTAGTAGTGATAACATAAGGTCCCAGCCAATAAGGTTCAAATTTTCATTTCTGCTCTCTGTTAGGCTGGTTCTTAGGATTCTCCTTTAGGACAAGATCCCCCACTTCAAATTTTTGTGGTTTGACCTTCTTGTTGTACCCTTTGGACATACGTGCTTGGTACAATTTTAGATGATCAAATGCCTGTTGTCTGTGCTCATCTAGTAGGTCTAAAGAATTCACCCTATCTATGTGGTACTAGTCATCAATAACAAGACCATGTAAAGATATCTGCAAAGATGGGATTTCAACCTCAATAGGTAGTACTGCTTCAATACCATAGACTAGGGCAAATGGCGTGGCTCCAGTCGGTGTTCTAATGCATGTTCTATAGGCCCATAGTGTCAGATGCAGTTGTAGATGCCAATCTCTACCAGACTTACAGTTCGGTGTAGGATTTTGAGAATATTTTATTCGATGCCTCAGCCTGTCCATTACCTTGAGGGTAATAGATTGAGGAGTAGTATTGAGTGATGTGAAATTGTTTGCAAAGGTCATCAATGTCTTTGTTTTTAAATTGGCCCCCATTATCTATTACAATTGATGAGGGTATCCCATATCTATAGATAATGTAGTTCAGAATGAACATAGCCACCTGTTTTCCAGTGGCTTTGATTAGCAACATGACCTCAACACACTTTGTAAAATACTTAGTGGCCGTAATGATGAACTTGTGTCCATTTGAAGAATTGGGATATATTTGTCCAACCAAGTCAAAGGCCCATTGTTGAAATGGCCAATGTGTAAAGAAAGGTATAAGTTCTCTGGCAGGAGCATGGATGATATTTCCATGTGTCTGACATTTAAGATATGTTTTGGAAAATTGAATAGCATCTTTTTCCATGGTAGGCCAGTAATAGCCTACTCTGAGCAGTTTTTTTGCTAGTGAAAAGTTGTTTGAATGTGATCCACATACACCTTTGTGGACTTCTTTTAATGATGATCAAACTATTTAAGTTCTAAAAACCTAAGAAGTGTACCGTCAAGACCTCATCGATATAAATCAGTAGTTATGAGGACATAACATGATGATGTCCTAATCAAGGCTCTTTTCTCATTTCTTGATAGATTGTTGGGAATAGTTTGGTCAGTGAGGTAAGCAATGATATTACCATACCAAGATTGGTCTGGGGTGTTCAAAGCACAAATTACTTAGTATTCAGGGGTATCAAAGACAAGATAGGAAAGTTATTCCACCAATAAGTCATAGTGAAATCTATGTTCTTCCAATTATAACATGGATACCAATGTAGCCATAGCATCTGCAGCTTTGTTCTCTGTTTGGGGTATCTTCTGGAATGTGATGAAGATGAAGTACTTCTTTAGGTCATAAACCAATTGTTTGTAGGGTGTCAACTTTTCATCTTTCATCTGGTAATCTCCATTGACCTGATTGATAATGAGCTGGGAGTCACCATACACGTGTAACTCTACAATCTTCCATTCCATGGAAATCTTAAGACTGTTTACCAGTGCCTCATATTTTGAAATGTTGTTAGTGCATGGGAACATCAATTTGTAAGACTTGGGTATCTTGTAGCCTTGAGGAGTTATGAATAGAACTCCTTCTCTAGAGCCTTGTAGTGTGAAAAAGCCATCAAAGTACATCTTCCATGGGTACTTAGTCAAATGCATAATGGTCTCATCAAGAAATTCAATCTTTAAAGACTCATGATCTTGAAGGAGTGAATCAGCTAGTTGATCTGCAAGGACTTTTCCTTTAATATCCCTTCGATCTACATACTCAATGTCCAATTCACTTAGGATGAGGACCCATTTTTCTAGACGCCCTATCAATGCTATTTTTCTCAAAAGGTACTTTAGAGGATCAATCTTAACAATGAGCCTTACTATATGTGAGAGCATTTAGTGTCTCAATTTTTTTCATATGAAGATGACTGCTAAGCATGCTTTTTCAATAATGTTGTAATTGAGCTCATAGGAGACTAGCATTCTACTGATGTAGTAGATACCTCTTTCTTTCTTTGTTTCATCCTCTTGTGCTAATAATACTCCTAATGATGTAGCTATAGCTGAAATATACAGGAGTAGTGCCTTTCCATGAATAGGCACCATAACAATAGGAGGAGTAGCTAGGTACCCTTTTAATTCTTGAAAGTTGGCTTTACAATGTTCATCCCACTTGAAGGTGACTCCTTTATGTAGTAATTTGGTAAAGGGTTGTGCTCTGTCAGCAAATTGTGACATGAACCTCCTAATTTATTGAATTCTCCCTTGCAATGTCCTCATTCAATTGATGTTGCATGGAGTCATTTCTAGAATAGCCTTGACCTTTGCAGGATCTACCTCAATTCCCTTTTCTAAAACTATAAACCCTAAGAGATTTCCTTTGGACCCCAAAGGCACACTTCTTTGGATTGAGCCAGAGTTGAAATTGCTCCATTCGATCCAATATTTTTCTCAAGTTGGCAATGTGAGTGCTCCTTTCTTTGGATTTGGCTAAGGTGCCATCCACGTAATCCTCTATGTTTTTATGCATCATATCATCGAATATAGTTGTCATGGCTCTTTGATATGTGGCACTGGAATTCTTTAACCCAAAATGCATGATGTTCCTGCAAAAGGTACCCCATGCGCATGTAAATGCAGTTTTCTCTTGATCCTCAGGGGCAATTTTATATGATTATAGCATGAGAAACCATCCATTAAGGAATACATTTGGTAACCTTCTATGAGGTCTATGATCATGTCAATGTTAGGTAGTGGGAATTCATCCTTAGGACATTCCTTGTTTAAGTCTCTAAAGTCCATACATATCCTGATAGATTTATCGGATTTAGACACGGGGACCACATTAGAGATCCATCCTGTGTAGGCAATGGCTAATAAATCTACCTTTCAAAAATTTCTCTAGATCTATTTTTACTAGAAATGCAACATGAGGATGCATCTTTCTAAGTTTTTGTTTCACGGGCTTGATCCCGGGAGCTATAGATAAGTGGTGCATGATTAGATTAGGATCTAGTCCAGGCATATCCATATAAGACCACGTAAAGTTGATCTTCTTTTCCTTCAGGAACTCTACGAACTATGTCTTCTCTTCTTCTGATAAATATTGTGCTAGGTGTACTATTTGAGGATCTTTAATTGTGCCCAAATTAACTGGCTATCTTGGTTCTATCAGAACTGAAGACCTTTCCTGAAAGTGCTCGAGGAGGATATCAAGAATCTCATCCTTTGGTGCCTCTGAGATGTTTTCACCATTGGATACATCTTTTGTTTTTACTATTTTAGGATCTGACACTGCCACAATGTGGTTTTCACCATTAGTTCCCTTTTTCTTTTTTATTTTTCAATTTTTGACTGAGAAACCTGATATCCTCATGTGACATGTTCTCGCTCCTTACATTGGTGGAAGAAGGGTAAGGTTCACATTCATTGAGATAGCAGGCCAAGGTGTATTCATTGGCTAAGTCAAGGATAGGAGTAGGATCCATACTAGTATAATCAATTAGATATAGGTTTATTAGGGACAAGGAGTCAGACTTTTGAAAGGACAGCATTGCGTTAGTGTCAAGACTATTAACTGATATGACATATTCTGTTAAGTCAATTTCTTCAATGTTTAGATCAATAAGAGTTAGATCATCATAAAAAGGGTCGTTGTTAGTTATATGCAAACCAAAATCTAGTGACTCATCAGTGGAACTATCATCTTCATCTTTTTGTAAAAGGAGGCTTCTTTCTTGTTGCCTCTAAGCTTCTTCTAGGCTTAGGAAAGCACCAGTCTCTCCATCCATGACGGGGAGTAGGAACTATTCCTCTTCTTCAGGAATATCAGTGTTGTTGGGAGTAGTGTTAGAATGTTCATGAGGTGCTTAGGAAGCTGCAAACATGTGAATTGTATCTATTTCAATGTCTTTTGTGGCGACAAATAGCTCATCCCATTCATAATCATGAGAGTCATTTATTTCATCATCAGATCTGTTTAAGTATTCAGAAATAGTTATCTAGTGTACTCGGTTAGCTATCTATGGATCAAAGTGTGGTGGATCAAGGACATGTGTGATCATGACCAACTTCCCCCAGTTAGGATTAAATCCTATTGTCGAGGTGTGTCTTCAGTAACTATTTCTATCAATGGTACCTCTGGATCAGCTTTTATTATGTCTCCTACCTCTTGAATAGGATATTGTATTAACAAAGGGGTGTGAAGATCTTGTGATACCTCAAAGCTTGGTACATAGCGCTCTACTTGATAGTTGGAATTATCTGTGCCAATATGTAATAATCTTTCATAAGACCACTGCTCTAGTTTTATCTCATCTATTTCATCACTCCCTTTTTCAGAGATCAGACTATCTTTCAAAGTAGGTTTGTCAGTTTTAGTATGAAAGCCCAGTCCTATTTTATCTCTGGTATTCTAGAACTCCATGGGTATAGGCTTAATAAGTCCTCTTCTAGTGTCACTTAGAGGTCCTTTTCCTTTGTATCTCATTATCTTGAGGAGGTCGTATCCTTTACCATACTATTCTACAGATATTTCTACATGTTTTACCTCAACTTCCACCGGTTCTCCTTTGTAAAGCCAGTCCAAGACTGCATGTTCTTCTGTGTTATCTAAAGAAGATGTGGATGCCTTTACCATGCCAATTTCTTTGTGTATTTCTGGCTCCTTGGATGTAGTAGGTGTGAATGTTGAGGAAGGTTTTCTATATGATCTTGGTGACACCGGAAGTTCTGTCAATGACAGAGTTAGGTCCAGTTTGTATTCTCCCATACCCATTTCTTCAAGTTTTAAGGTTTTTCCAAAACTCTTCATAACCATGTCCTTGGTAGTCTCAGGAGAAATTTCACCCATAGCCTCTTTGTTATGTGGAATCATACTACCTGCTTTGATATTGTTACAAGTATAATTAGCATCTACGGGAATTGTCACTTCCACCCCATTATGTGGGAACTTGATACACTGGTGGTAAGTAGATGGCACAACTTGCATTTCGTGATTCCATGGTCTCCCCAACAAGATATTGTATGCTAGGGATAGATCCAGAACTTGACATTAAACATTCCTTTCAATCGGACCAACTCTGATGGGTAGAACAACAAGACCTTTAGAGGATCTTTCTTCCTCATCATAAGCTTTGATAGTTATTTTTCTTCTAGAGTCAATGGTCTATTCTAAGAGACCAACTTCTTGATTAGATTAAGTGTGCAAATATTCAATCCTATGCCTCCATCTATCAACATGCATCTAACATGGGATTTATGAATGAGGACTTCAATATGGAGGGGTTGATTATGTGGATGTGTCAATGACTTATCATCCTCTTCAAAAAAGGAGAGGTAATGTGGTGTTGAGATGTGATCGACCATCGCTTGGAATTTTTTTATATCAAGGTCCTTTGGTACATTTGCGGCATGTAAGGCTTTTTCTAGGATTTCCCTATGTACTGTGGATATTTTGAGCAACTCAAAAATGGAAATTTTGGCAGAGGTTCGTTGCAATTGGTCTACCAAGTCATACTTTGCTGCAGGAATAGTAACCATGTGTTTTGCTACTGGTTTAGGAATAGTAATAATAGGAACCTTGGACGTTGATGCTAGTTTTGAGGAGGAATTGGGTCCTTTGATCGTGACTTGGGCTTGGCTCCGAGTCACTGCATTTGTTTAAAAATAAACACCTTTGATTGTGACCACATTAATTGATTCAGTTTTACTGTCTAGCATATTGATCACATTATCATTACTGGAATAGGTGTAGTTTACTTCATTACATTTTCCTTTAGATGTTTCCCCTTTGTCATAGTTAGGAAATGGCTTATTGAATGTTGTATGATCTTCATTGGTAGTGTGTCCATCCACTTTGATCTTTCCACCTTCGATGAGGTCTTGAATAACATGTTTAAGCTTAAGGCAATTATTATTTTTGTGTCTTTTTTTATTGTGAAAGACACAGTAGGAATTATCATCCCACCACCTTGGTTTGACTGTTGGTTCCCATGGTTTGGAATCTGGGATTGTGAGAACCTTGTTGTCTAGAAGTGTCTTCAAAATGATCTAAAGAGGCTCTCCCAAAGGAGTGAATGTTCTTTGAGGTTTTGAAGGCCATGTCCGACCCTTGCTATTATCATTGTTTACTTTGGGTATAGGGGTTGTTACCTTGGCATCTTTGCTTGCTTGCATACTATTGGTTAGATTGAATACCTCAGGTCTAGGACCAACATTGGATGCATCTACTACACCATCGTTGACAACATTTTTGTTCTGTTTCCACCATTTAGGTTTGGAGTTGGAGTTATTAGGTTTGTTTTCACTTTGAAGAGTGATCTCCCCCTTTATGACCATAACTTCTTCGATACAGAGGGTGCTTTTAATCATCCTGTTGAAACTAGGGGAATATTGCATTTGCAATGCATAGTTCAATTCTGGTACCAAGTTATTGACAAAGATTTCCATCTTCTCCATTTCAGGGATAGCTCTTGAGTATCGTGCAAAGATTTTCCTCCATCTTTGGAGGAAGTGTGTAAATGATTCACTGGTCTTTTATTTAGTATTATATAGATCCATCATAGTCACATCATGTTGGATGTTGTAGGAGTAATGTTGAAAAAATTATTGAATCAACTCCTCAAAAGTTTTGACCTTGGGTGTAAGTTTCAAGAACCACTCCATGGTGTTGCCTCCTAGACTTCCAGGAAAAAGCCGCATAAGGTAAGTAGGTTCATGCATGTACTCTATGCTAAGAGCACAAAACTCTAGAACATGATCATGTGGATTGGTCTCTCCTATATACTTGTCATATTTTGGTCGTGCCACATTGGGAGGGAATGGAACCATAGTGATACTCTTGTCGAAAGGAAATGGACAAATGGTGTCCACCGAGTATTTCATTTTGGGTTTAGCCTTCTTTTGCTTGAGAGTCTCAAGTTCCATTTGCATTAAGGTAAGTTGTTTGGTGAGAATAGAAATAGGAGTTGGTATCTCCTTTTCTTTTAGTTGTTCCACATCATAATCCAGGGGTAATTTTACACCAGTGGATGCTAAGTGGAGAAAGTATTTCTCTTTATCCTCATCAATTATCCTTTCCAGTATCTTGTGGAACCTCTTGCTCTATTTGAGTTTATCATACTCATCTTCAGGGATCTCCCCCTCATTGTCCGATCCAAATGGAGGATTTTCAAATGTGGTTTCTCATTTTCATTGAGATCTTCATGCTTTGGGCTTTTCCTATTGTCATATTCTTCAAAAGCTACAGTCCATTTGCAAGTGTTTCTATCCATTTGTAGAGAGTCTAGAACGAGTAGGGAACTACGAGATGTTTCTCCTTGAAAGTGTGGAAATTTAGGAGGCACTTTAGATACTTTAGAGGTGTACTTGTTGCATCTTGTGTTAACCATGTATCCATATCTCAACTCCATCAAAGTTTCCCGAGAGGGTCAGGTAGTATCTTGAATCATTTAAGTAAATGTGTCTAGGTGGAAGTATCATTTGAGTTTTGGTGGAAGTAAATGATTCAAGCGTTAGAGGGTTAGAATGCCCTCATAGTGAGCTGGGAACCAAGTTGTTGTAAGAAGCAGACAGACCACACGTATTGAAATAGATTACAAGAATCTGACTGGACATGCAAGGTAGATGTTTGAAAAAGTATTTCGACATAGCGATAGAGAGACAAGAAAAGACAACAAGGATAGACTAAAGAGCCAAAAGGGTATCCAAGTCAACTGAGACTTTCTGAGAAACTATCATGCAAGTGCCCATTGTCCTAGATGCGAGCTCCCAGATGTGAGCCTAGAAATACAGGATGCGAGCTACTAACGACCCTAGATGCGAGCTGGAACCCTAGATGCGATGATGTGTTAACTAGATGTGATCCAGGATATGAGATGAAAGCCAGGATACCAAAAATGAGCCAAGAAATCCAGGATGCAATTTTCTAATGTCTCTGTCAGTTTTGATCAGTTTTGAAAAACTCATTTTGGAAGTGCGTGAAGTTCGTCTGATTGTAGTTTTGCGTTCTAAGACTTGTCAATGAATGAAAACACATGTGTAGACCCAGGATTGAAATTTTTTTCTTGTTTTTAAATTGTTATCTTTTTAGTGATCTTTTAGTTATGTCAAGCATTGTTGCATTGTTAAAGGGTGAAACAGGCACACATCTTATCCCTATTTTCTAGGTGGAGGATGAAAATCCTTGCTTGTTGACTTAGGTACACACTCAAATGCTAATCAGAATACAACCATCACCAAGCACGCAATGGATCTAGTTATGATGTTGTATTAGCCGACTCCAAATGCAAGTGAGGGCATGATATGATGAGTGTCTTGGGGCAATTATTTTTTTCCTTGCACAAGGATTATCACCCTTTCGAGGGTGAATCAGGAATTCTTTCAATTTAATTGTTGTCTATTATTGGGCAATCCGTTTGAAACCATCCCCCATAGAATTACACAAGCCAAAATTGAGGCATATAGCCCTATGAGTACTTAAATATGTGTAGTCTTGCAAGAAAGATTAAGGTGGCTCCACTCTACACACACCCAAGCATGTTCAAGGATTGATGTCAAAATTCCATGAACAAAATTGGCTCCATCTTCTGAGGCTTTGGCCTACAAGGAAGCAATTATTTATAGTGAGTTGGAAGGGTTAGCATAAAACCTGTCCTCACATGGGTCATTCTCGAGAGATTTTTTCCTCAACCGGTAGGCCCTCTACTATTAAATAAGCGTACAAAGGATTGGCGAGCATAGGACATCTAGATTTCTGATTCCTCTGAAGAAGAAGAGCATACTCTCCTAATCCATGTTGTTCTCCAAAATAGTTTCAAGCAAACAGTTTGTTCCCTCAAGAAATGTTATGCTTGATTTAAGATGTTCCTACTTTATGGAAAATAGAATGCTTGAAAGTAAAGTTTGTATTGTTCAATTATCTACAATTTTAGATCAGTAGCTTGTTCAATTTCTAATCCCCAAAATTTAGACAATGAGATTGTTCATTTAGCCCACAATTTTAGTGCTTTGAGTTGTTCATTTACTGATCCAAAATAAATTTAGTTATGTTGGCTTGGTTCAGTTATCTCCAAATTCCTTTCAACTCATAAACTGATGTTTGAGTTTCTAATTTTCCTTAAAAGGAAAAGAGCATAGTCCTTTAGTCAGTTTAGTAGAAGATTAGAAAAAAATTTAGTGTAAAAAGCACGTAAATAGAGGTCAAGATGGGGGTTAGGCAACCTAAAAAACCACATTAGTATTCTTCATTCAACACCCAAGAAAAAACCTTTTATGGCAACCTGTGAGCACTAGTTAGGCTACTTTAAAAGACAAAAACCAAAATGATCAAACTGTTAGAAGTTAGGCAAATGAAGTATGCAAACTTTTTAACAAGATGTGAGCCTAAAATAACAGGATGTGATACCATATACCGTATGCGAGCCTTTTGTCAATAGATGTGACTGAATGTTCCCTAGATGTGATTCTAAACTAAAAATGATCTGGGAAATCCTGGATGCGAGCCTCATTTTCTACGGTGCGAGGGCGTATCCCGGATGCAAGCCAGAATGACCAAAAATGACTCTGGACCTAAAAACTAGGAGGAAATATTAAATATTAGTGAAAAATAAGTTTAAGATGAGGTATATCTCAAATCGGGCCCCACGATGGGTGCCAGACATTTGTGTGTGCTTTTTGTACCTGTTAAGAGAGACATAATACTTCAATAGGTCATTGCATTAGTGGAAAACATGGTTAGATGAGAATATAAAGAAACTAAAATTGACCTATTTCTTTCTAACTAAGAAGAGTATGATAAGAAACACAATAGCCCTTAGATTATGCTACTATCAGTGACATATATGACTTAGCATGAAAGATTTGAGTTAAAAAAAACTAAATGATAATGAAACATGCATATTTAGCTCTAAAAATGAACATAATAACAATGCATTAACATGAAAAACTAAATGGAATATGATTCTATATGAATCCTAACAGCATAACAATGCATTTTCAATATAAGTTATGGGCTTATTTGTGCTAAAAAACACCTTCTATTTATAGAAGAATGATGAGAGAGAGGGGGGACAAGGTGCATTAATGGAGTTGAAAAACTCATTAATGAAGTGTAAAAGGAAATAAATTCCAAAGGCATTCAATAGGCGTGGTGGAGACATGGGCTTAAGGAATCTACATTAATGAGGCATTAATGAGAGCCTTAAAGAAGCATGGGAAGGGTGTAAGGCAAGCTTGAGAAGGTGGACTTGAGGAAAGGAATCTTGAGATTCCTTGACTTTCTCAAGTGGGTGGAGTCCTTAATCATTCCTTAATGGAATGTGACAACATTAGGAGGTGGGTAAGGATAGAATTAGAATTAGAATTAGATTTAGCAAGGGTGAATGGGTTGAGATAGGTTTAAAACCAGAGTCAAAGTGGTTGAAGTGGGTTAGGTTAGGGGTTTAGAGGAATATTAATGAAATGAATTAAACTTATTTAATTCATTTAAAAATAGGAATATTAATTATTTAATCTTTTAATTGCTTTTTAATAATCAATAGAACTATAGCCAATTTAATTAAATTAATTAGGCTAGGGGAATGGGTTCCTTTTGCAAGTGAGCAATTGATTTAAGAATTTATTTAATTCCTAGCAAATTAATCATTTTTAGCCATGTATTTGATTGATTTTGATTTTGGCTCAAAGTAATTAACTTAGTGATTTGATCACTTTAGGAGATTAAATTGATTTCAAAAGAATTATGCCAAGCAATAATAGGGTCATTTGAACATAACTGGGGGTATGATCACACTTAGGGAAAATAGGGCCTATAGTCGGAACAAACCAAATCTAGGTGGTTAAACATATCATAGATGTTGTCTGCTATAGACATCTCATGGGTTGCTATCAGTTGCCTTACTAAAATGATATGGTGTTGAAGCAGTGACAAATTTGGTAGAAGTTGAGCCTAGAGCTTGGTGACTTCTTCCCTAAATTGTTTTTTTACTTCCCACAGTTCTTGCCTTAACCTTTTTACTTCAATAATTTTCTCATAATGCAACTTTAGTGCATTTTCCTTGGTGGTTAAGCCCTTAGCACTTATCTTTAGATCAGAATCTAACTTTTCTATCTTATCACTATGATCTCTAGTGAATTTTTCAATTGTGCTCAATTGTTGAACTAAGGAAATAGCTTCATAAATAATGGGATCTAATTCACTTATGAATTTTGAAATCTTTACCTTGTTAACTACCACTTCTTGGCTGATTTTCTCCACAAGTTTATGTTGGTACTTCTGCTCTGCTCTCTCTTCTATTTCCTTCTCTGCATCAATGTTCTACATTGTAATTGCTTCTATGAGAGTGGCTGGTTGATCAAGTATGGGTTTATTCTGATCAACATCAATCTCAGGTACAATATGGTGCAAGATGTCCCATGTTGTTTCCAATACCATAGAGTATCAGTGCTTCTTCCTCAGCTTCTCCTGTAATTCCTTCCTCTGGCATATTTCATCATATTCCTTCAATGCTTCATGGTCAAGTGTGGTTGGGTCACATTTGGGTATTTCTATGATTTCATCTAATGTGACTTCCTACTTACTCTTTTTGGATTTCTTCTTCTTCTTCAGAGTTTCACTTGAGTGCAATACCATAGCCATCTTCTCAACTTTTTCTATGGTACTAGATGAAGTTACTTGTGGTGTTTCTTCTTTTTGCTGCTTTGTTTTGGTGTCATCTTGTCATTTTTCTATAGACATCTCCACACCAACCTTTATATTGTCGGTAGAAAATTTTTTGGTATCCTTAGGAGTGTCATCTTTGGGTTTATCTCCTTCATCGGTGTCCTTATGCACTTCATCTTTCTTTGTCTGTGCATCCTTCTTGATTGTGTCTTCATCTATTTGCTTTGATTCTCCTCCTATAACCTTGTCAGTTTCAGTTACAATGTGAGTATCTCTTATTTCCTTCTGATCATCGGTGTTGTCTTTCTTTCCTTCATCCCCTGCATCATTGGGAATGCTTGAATATTTTTTATTTGACTTCTTTATTTCTTGTAGAATATTGATGGCTTGCATCAATATTGGCATGTTGCCCAGTATGTTCACATGTGCATTATCAAATGTTGTGTCCTTCTCGTAGGTTGTGTCCTTGGTAACATTGACATCTTCATCTTTATTTACTTCTTTTATTGGGTCATCGATTATGTCAGTGATTGTGTTATCCACAATATTGCCCTTAGTGGTGTCTGGCCATGTTTCATCTGCAACTTTTACATTCTTGTTGTCAGTTGTGTTCATTTCTTCTTTATATAACTCAACTGATGTGTCATCTTTTGTATCTTTGATTATGATGTGTTCTTGAGTTTCCTTATTATCATCTTTTTGTTGTAGGTCTTTCTCAGGGCTAGCTTCCTCAATGGGTCTATTGAGTATTTTACTCCATTTCTTGTGACTTTCTTGTTCAAGCTCTATAAGCCTCCCTTCAAGAAATTTATACGCTCTCATCTTGGGTGAGAACTCCTTTTCATGGTTCTCCATCATTTCATCAATTTCTTCCCCCTTGGATTCTGGAGGCATAAGAGAAACAAGTACTCTTTCTCTTATCTCCTTTTTTTTTAAGGTAAATGTCCATCTAGCATATAATCTATCGAAGAATTCTCTTGGTACATTATTGCCTTTGAATTGAATTGGTATGTACTTGAATTTGTACATCTATCCAAGAGTTCTCTTGGTACATACTTTTTATAGGCATTTTCCCTAAAAAGTGAGTCATTAATGCTCAACAACTCCTCAGTGTTTGAAGACAAAGTTTGTTGGTTTGAACATTAACTTCTATTCTCAGTGATAATGTGACATTTTGGGGCGGTTGTTTAACTCTTCGCTTTTACCGACAGATTTTGGTGTTGCAGACAACTTGTTCACTTTTCTTGATTACTGAAGAGTCTCAGTTTACACTTGCAACTTTTCTTTCTCATTGTTAACTGACAATTCTCGGTAAGTGTAGGTAGTTTTAGCTTTGAGTGTATACCCACAGATTTTGGTATATATTACCCGATAGCATATTTATCACATATTTTAACAAGTAATACCGTGATGCATCTTTACTTATGAAAATTTGGCATTTTATCAACATATTGTGGAACTAATGTAAATTAATACATAATGTATGTACTTCCATACTTACTTGTTCTACTTAGGTGGGGGTGTTGATGTCATCAGATCCATTGGTTGGTGTCACCATTTGCATTGCTTGGTCCAGCTTCATCATTGTTTGAAGCTCTTCTCCACATTTTGTCTCTTATTCTCTGGATATCTTCAATGGTGTTTCCATTGGGATATATGTTGGTCTCTGTCATTTGATCTCTGTAGTCTTTCTTGGGATGACCAACTTTATGATAGTATAAGCATGCCATTCTGGGGTTAGTCTAGCCTCTAGACTTTCTAGTCCACTATCTCATACAGTTTGCAGCAATGTGACCAAATCTTCCACATGTTGTATAATTTTTCCAAGTGTTGTAATCCCATACATACTGGTTACCGACTCTTTTCAGTTGGTAGGGAGTTTTTTAACCTTTAAGCTTCCGTGCATTCCTTTTCTTTTTGCAGCATTCAAGAGTTGTGTTCCAGTTCATTTTTCAAGTAGGACAGTATTTCTCCATGTAGTTTTCCTTCTTAGGTTGTTACATCTAAGACTTACATTCATATTCTTTATGTCCTTTCTTGTTACATTTATAAAAAAGTCCTATGAATGAAGATGTAGATTTAGGAATACCTTTCATTTTTCCTCTGCATACATTTGATGTGTGGCCTTGCTTTCCACAGTGATTGTGTGTCAGCTTTCTTGGTCTTGGATTTTCATAAAAATTCTTTGGATCAGCTTGATTGGGTGATTCTCCATTCTTGGTAAAGCCTAGACCAGTGTTGTTATTGACTCTCCATTGTCCTTAAGGAAAATTATCCATTCTTTTATTGCATTCTTCAGCTTTCTTTATAATTTCATTATGCTACCACTGAATTCTTATTTCATGTTTCAACTTTTTATTCTCATCCCTTAGCTCACCGATAGCTTCTATTCTTTCAATGAGTTCAACATTCATTATTTTTTCCTCTTGACTCATAAGATTAATTTGATTTGTGATCTCATCCTGATGCTCTATAAGTCTTTGTATTTCAAACTCTTTCTCTTGTAGCTTTTTTGTAATCTTTCTTTTATCATCAATATCTAGTGTTCTTTCTTTCTCAGCTTTTCTAGCACTGTTCATGACATTAATCATTCTTACCATCTGTGTCTCTTGAACGATTTGCAAATATTTTTCTTGTCTAGCTAGATGTTGATTGATTTCAATTAGGCTTGTGATGCTTTCTTCCGATGTGTCTGATGCTTTGCTTGTAGTTGATCCTGAAGACTCAAAGAAATCTAGTCTAGCCAAATGTTGATTGATTTTACTTGTCCAGCCATATTTTGATTGATTTTAGTTAGGCTTGTGATGCTTTCTTCTGATGTGTCTGATGCTTTTCTTGTAGTTGATCCTAAAGACTCTAACAATTGTCTCATATTAATTCTAGCTTCTTTATACTACTCATAGGAGATCTAAATTTCTAGCTTTTATTTTCAATACTTTTATCAAGTCTATATTTCTCCATTGTATGATCTTTTCTCTTAATCCTTTAATTGTTTTCATAGAAGAGACTTAGCACTGATACCAATTGTTGGAATTAATGGGAAGTGTGTACTGAGAGGGGAGGGGTGAATCAGTACCTCTAAAACTTTTGTATCTTATTAGCTTTGTCCTTTAAGTTATCAAATGTTTATCCAACCATCTGCTCTATACTATCTTGATTCAAGATATATCAATTCATAACCTTATTCAAACATGTGAATATTCATAGAAATATTCATGAAAGTAATTGAGACATAACACAAGATATGATATCACATAAAATTCTTGTTAGGAAGTAAAAAGTGCGGTGAGGATGGCACCCACAAATTCTTCACTATCTGCAAATTGGAAGGGGCCGGTTAAGGATTACAATTTTATCACTTCTGATGATCTACCCGGTTAAGAGTATCTTTGGAGACCTGTTAAAGTCTACTCGGTCAAGAGATTTAGCAACACTATTAAGTGTGCACTCACTTAAGAGATTTATAGTTGGACTGTTAAATCCACCTTCCTTGAAAGGATTTTTACACTTTGCTCCACTTGATAGAATGATAGAAAATTACAATTTGACCTAGTGTATGCAATCTCCTATTGTTGGTACAGATACATTTAAGATTGCATGAATAAGTATATCACCTAATTTAATTAAATAATACCTCTGATGCATGGTAGTCTTTGTTCTTGGTTCTTGCTAACCAAATTCACCTTTTGTTGTTCTGGTTCATGAAAATTTCAATTTGATCCATAGGTGTGCTTGTTTACTTCATTCATCCTCTCATATCCTTTCACACCCCTCACATCCTCTATAATAATGAATGATTACATAGTCTATTTATAAGATAGATTGACCTAATCAAGTTTCACGTAAAAAAATGTTAACTCTAAGATCACAGGTATACATCTTTACCTTGATCTGCTAGTCTATGTGTTTTAAATTAGTTAGACTGATTAAAGAGAATACATTCATGTTTCTTGTCCCTAAAGAAATGGTTTTAAAAACAAATAAAGACTCTATAAATAGAACATGACTATTTATCTGACGTGGAAGTCAGATCCACTTTTTGCAGGCTGCAACTAAATTTCAGTTTCTGACGGTCAGTTATGCTCTGAAGTTAGTTGACTATCTTTCAGGTTCCTTTCTTGAATTGTTCTCTCAGTTTCCTCTTTAATGGTTTCTTGGTTTTCACTTTATCCTACACCTCAGGTTCCTCTTTTTTCTTTCCATTTTGCAATTTTTGTTTACACACAAAATTGTGTCATTGGTTTTCTTTGTACTTAGCATTTTTTGGTGATCTATTGTATCTGCATTTTTGGTTTTCTCTTTGTCCTATCTTTTGGTGTATGCTTACCGAAAGTGTACTCTTGCAATATCAAAGAGAAGGAATGTTCAGGTCATCTCAGATTTTGTGCCTTGATGCTTATGTTAGTTTCTCATATCTTATCCGATGAAAGTCATATTCATATTCTTATGGTCGCAATGGCACCAGTAAGGATTGTATCAACTTTGATGTTCCAAAAATGCTTGAGGATGAAAATTTTCAATGCTAAAGCTCAGTGACTACACCTTAGGTTGTATTCAGGTTTGTCTTGCATCTACATCTACATCTGCATGGTGTTGAAATCAGCATAATATTGATATCTCTCTCTTCAATATGAAGGATTTGAGGTTCTTATCGATCAATCTTCTCATCATCAAGTGGTTATTTGTATGTAAAACATAACACCCCTTTCTAATTCGGCTGTCCTGATTCCATTTTCAAGAGCGAAATCAAAATCTAAATTTGACCACTTGCACAACCAATGGAAATCTCTCATGCTTTTCTTCTAATCAATCCATGTATCATACATTTGGTCAATCTTGGTCAAACATGACCTCTCATCAAGTACATATCCTATCCTAACTACTTGGAACCTTTTTTATCAGATCAGCTTCTTCTTGCATCATGTTATCAATCGAATTGCTTCTTATCACTAGGGCACCTAGTCATATTTTTATTTCTCTCCCAAGGGGGCATGATCAAGATATCAACATTCCAATGATCACATCCTCAATCAAAACCCCATCACTTGGGTCATCTCAGCTTCATCACATAAAATCAAGCTGAGATAATCTTAAATCAAAGGCAACCTAATCAATGTTCTTATACAGTGGTGAATACACTCAAAACCAAACAAGATTGGTCTTATATGAGCTATTCATTATTGAAACCAAATACATTGATCAAATTGGCTTTATCGCTTCAAATCAATTCAATTTTCTTGCTAATCAAATCTCTTAATGGTAATCAATTTCATCGCTTCAAATCAAACTAGTTATTCATTAAAACCAATAAAAAGGTTTAAGAGTTCTTGACAGATGTTCAGTTTCATCACTTCAAATCAAACTGAGCATTCTATTTTATATCTTTTGATCGATCTTTGTCCAATCAAACTCGAAGTTGATCTTCTTCTTCAAAAGAATGGTTTCATCACTTTAAATCAAACTATTCTGGGTCTTCTCGCTAATAGGACTTTGAATCAATGCGCTGATCACACATCGATTCAAAGAGGGGAAAATGTAATCCCCTAAAAATGGCCATCTAAACCCTAGACCCCCAATCTCAACAATTAATCAAGAAACCCTAATCTTGATTATTCTAAGTCCTAAATCAAATAGATAATCATCAAATTCAGACTAATCTGACCTAAACCCTAGGTCGTCATCAATCATCATACTTGAATAATTAATTAATCCCCAAAATCATATTACATTGGAAAATAAACCTTATGTTAATTATTTAATTGATATTTTGATATATTAATTAAATAAAAATGCTAAATTGTCAATTAAATAAAAAAAGGGAATTAAATTAATTACTAAAAACACACATATGCATTCAAAATCATTTAATTTATTAAAAATGCATATGACATCATCAAATCCAGTTAACTGATTTATCATTTTGGAAACAATCCAAATCCACTTAGTTAACTGATTCTCCATTATTTATCATCTTGGAAACATTTTAGTTAACTGAGAACTGAATATGGAAGTTTTAAAAAATATTGATTAGTCAATTCAGTCAACTGACTCTTTCGACCAATCACATCGCTTGCACATGGATTGTGCTTCCTCAAATTGAATCTGAGCCACTCTTTTCTTTCGATCTCGACCGTCAATTCGAGAGAGATTTCTATAAAAGAGAATCTCATTTCCTTCACAAGGATCCTAACTTTTATTATTGTTATTATGCTGCATTTCGTATTCTATTTTATCATTATTATTTTGCATTTTAATGGTTAATTTTTTTTAAGGATGCAAACCTAACTTAGAGCACACTTTGTTTTGGGCTTAAAACTAAATCTCTCATATTTCAATTTGGTGCTTTAAAACTAACTCTAATTAGCTTTGGATTAACAAAAATTTGTATTTGCATTTTGCATGTAGTTAATCAATCATCTAGATTAAATCCTTCATTTAGAAAAGTGTGTAGTCACTGAGCTTGTGACGACCTGAGAGCAAGCTCATACTCCTACCTACTAGAAGGAAATGGATTGGTTTAGGTTAGCGTAGTTTAATGTTTTCAGATTTCTTGATTTCTAACCCGCTAATCATATAAGGATCTATTGAGTGTGTTTTTTTTGTGCAGCTTGCAGGTATCGCCCATTTTCACATGCACATTAAAATATGGCTTCCTAAATCCATCATGAAAGAATTATGTTCTCAATCTAAGAAAATATTAAAATCAAATAAAATATGGGTTCCTAAATCCATCATGGATGAATTGCATTCTAAATCATCCAAAAGAAAAGGAAAATCAAAAGCTATGTGGATTCCCAAGTCTCTTCTAAAGGACTTAGATACAAAAGAAAATCAAAAGCAATGTGGATTCCCAAGTCTCTTCTAAAGGACCTAGATACAAAAGGAAAATCAAAGCTATGTGGATTCCCAAGTCTCTTTTAAAAGACTTGAACCAACAGGAAACATCAGAGTTGGCATCCACGCTTCCAAAGTCTTTCACTTCATCTCTGTTAGTAAACAGATTTGTCCTTCAAAAAGAGATAATAAATAAAATGAGTCAAGAATGCACAGCATGAAGAATAAATAATACTAATAGTTGGACAGATTTCCATTGTATTGGTAATTTCCCTCTGAATTGAGAGGTACAACTCCCTCTTAGAAAGATCTATAATGAATTAAATAACATATGAGATGAATGCAATTATAAGATTTACAAACTGACTGCTAAGAGTAAAACCAAAAAATTGCCATAAGAATATCTACCAAGTCTTCCACATTATAGAGAAAATTAAAGGAATTACAAGACTTGTTTTGCTAATTGCAAGTTTATCAACCAATAGATTTACAAAAAGATACATACTTGACATAATACTACAGGACTGTATCCCAGAATAGGAAAGAAACAATCACATGATTGATTTCAATCAAAAAAAAAAATGTTCAAACCTCAAGATCTAACATGAAAATATTCCTCTTTATTTCAAGAAAACGTAACAAAATAACCATAAGTAATGAACTATAACTGATTGAATGTTTGAATATGTTAAGTTGATGATCACCAAGACACAAAAATTTAATGCAAAGACATTAAATCAGTTAATGTATTGGATTGTCATTGATGTCAACTTGATATAATATGTATGGTCATGTACATACTGCTAAAAATTTCAAAGAACCAATCAATCAAAGGCTATCCTATCAATAATGCATAAAATTTGGGTATTCACAAAGTGACTGTATACAACGACAGAGTGCACACCGACGAACAAAGTAAACTAACAAGATAAAAGTCATAGTTTTACCTAACGAGCAAAAGCACAACATTACCAATGATCAAAGTCACAGAGTTACCCGATGAACAAAGCACAGTGTAACCCAGCAGACAAAATTACAGTGTTGTCTGACAGATGGAGATCCTAAAGACAAATAAAGTCTCACTGATGGAACAGATAGTTATCACTGATGACTAACTAAAGTATTGAGCGACAAAACAAAGAGTTTAGAAATGACAAAATGCTTATCTTTCAAGAGCTAAATATAGACTTAACTACTACTTATCATTGTTTTAATCGACAAGATAAATTCAAAGATAAGTAAAGTATTTAAAGTTTCTTTGACTAGTTGGCAAGAAGATCTCTACGAGATAAAACTGGAGTTTTTCTTTAAATCTAATTTGCGAGAATTAAGGATCAAGCCAAGATCAAGAAAGCCAAGAAATGGTGAAATCATGTCTATATAAGAGACAAGCTAATCCAATATGAATTAGGGGAGTGACAAGAGAATAGATGCTGAAGAGATTCTGAAGGAGAAGAAAGTCTTCATTTAGACCTTATCAATCAAGTTGAGGAAAGAGATAAATTCTACAGACACCAATGAACAGTGACACAACATCACAGAGCAGAAGAGTGCGGACTAAAGGTATTGAATTGATTACATTAATCAGAAAGGTAATGCACTTACAATAGATCTGAAAATTTGTAATTATAGTTTTATGTGTGAACAGATCAATTTACTATTTGAATTTAACCATTGAAGCATCAAGTCTCTTAACCAAGCAGGACTTAAAAGTATTTTCTAATTGAGATACATCACAAGGAATATCAAAAAGTTTGATCATACAAAGTAGCATTGGATATGCTCGATACCTATTGACAGGACAAGTGAGTGCTTGACCAAGGGTGGTATCATTAGATGCCAGATACTAAGTGACAAACTATTTATTAAATCCTATAATAAGATCACACCAAATAGTGTGTTTGTAACCTTTAATAGGGTTGGCTTTTCACCGAGCTCACTTTAGAAGAGTGAAAATTTGGGGTACTGGTCCCAGTGGTTTTTCCCTTAATAATGTTTCCATGTTAAAAATCCATGTGTCATGTGTTTATGAGTCATTACTTTATTGTTTTGCATTTCACATAAGTAAATCTGGATTGATCAGTATACACTAGTTATTTACTGTGTTTCAGTAAATTAACAGACTGCTTATCGATAAACATATAGTAGAAGGTTTTACAAAGCATTCTGACAAGTGGTAATTTGATATAAGTATTTGGAGGCATTCATCTTATAGGAATAAATATAACTAGAGGTATAATTTTGTGGTATTAAGTTTTAAGGGTTGATTTAAGGATTAATTTTTGAGGCCACTGATTCACCCCCCCCNCCCTCGCTCTTAGTTATTACTAACAATTGGTATCAGACCTTGTGTGCTTAGAAGGAAGGTTTCAAGACCTAATCTAAAGATCACAAGATGAACAAACAAGATGTACCCAAGCTTAACAAAGACAACTTTGCTTCATGGAAAATCAGGATAAGACTCCACTTATCAAGTATTGGAAATGATGTTACTCAATAATAAATATGTGTTGCCCATAGGAGCACTCATAGTTGAAAAAATGAGAGAGAAGAATGAGCACAAGTGCATGATAATAGAGCTTGCTTCCTCACTCTCCGAAGATAAATTTGAAGATTTCAAAGCATGCACAACTGCAAAGAAGATGTGGGATAAATTGAAGATTGTACATGGTGGTGATAAAAATGTTATGAGAGCGAAGGTAGAAAGACTTATAGGAAAGTTTGATAATCTCAGAATGAAAGAAGGTGAAAACATCACACAGTACAACACAAGAATCAAAGAGGTAGTCAATGCTATCCAAGGACTTGGAGGTGTACTAGATGAAGATATATTGGTAAGTAAAATTCTAATAACCTTACTGCTTCCTTATGCTATTAGAGTATTTGTCATACAAGAAATGAGAGCAGTAGAAAATAACAATGTTACTCTAGATAGTTTGATTGGAAGACTGATTTCATTTTAGATGAATAACTTTTATAATAGTCTCTTACCAAACATAGATTCTGCATTCAAATCTTCTACGGGAATAAGTAAATCAAGTCATAAACACACTATAAGAAAAGATAGTGACATTGAAATTGAAAAAGAAGATCTTGATAAAATTGAAGCACTTATGGATAGAAGAATGTAGAGAGGCAAAGGTAAATACAAAGGTAAACTACCACTTGTGTGTTTTAATTGTAAAGAGATTGGACACTTTGCTGCAAGATGTGCTAACAAAAGAAACTAAGACAAAAGTAATGATAGATCATTTGAAAAGAACTATGTCAGAGGTGATTACAGAAGCAACCGAAAATCAGAAAGAAGAGATACCCAAGAATACAAGGACAAAGGAAAGAAGGCCAGTTACCTAGCTACATACAAAAATGATGACAATTATACCAAATTAGAAGAAGACATCGAGATGGTATTTGTAGCCATGAAGGATGATTCACATGAAGATGAAGAAAGGTATGTAGAAACTAAAATCATATCTAAAGTTAGTAAAAATGATGTCTGGATCATAGATAGTGGTTGCACTCACCATATGACTGATGATAAGAAAAATTTTGAGACTTTTGAATACTATAATAGTGGCTCAGTAAGAATGGGTAATGATACACCTTGTCCAATCAAAGGTAAAGGAACCATAATGTTGAATAACCCGATTAAATGTGAAAATACTTACTGGGTTAGAGGACTGAATTGTAATTTGTTAAGTGTTTCTCAGTTGAAAAATTGAGGTCACAAAGTAGCATTTGAAAATAAGGAGGCAAAGATTTACAATGAATCAGGAAGATTGATTGGTACTGGTGAGAAAACAAAAGGTAACCTTTTCTATCTTGATGACACTAACACCACTTTTTTGATAGCTAGAAATGAAGACATATGGTTGTGGCACAAAAGATCGTGTCATGTAAAATTTGACAACATGATAAAGATAAGCGAAAAGAGAATTGTCAGAGGCTTACCAACAATGACTAAGCCAGACAATATCATGTGCAAGAACTGTCAAAAAGGTAAGATGACAAAGTCTAGTTTCAAAATAAAAACCCATACATCTGATGCAATTCTATAATTAGTCCATACATATCTATGTGGACCCATGAGGACAAATAACTACTATGGAGATAGGTATTTTATTCTCTTTGCTGATATTTTTATAGAACAATGACAGTTATGTTTTTAAAAGGGAAATTAGAAGCATTTAAGATTTTTAAATGGTACAAAGCAATGGTAGAAAAAAAAAAGTGAAAATAAATTGAAATGCTTAAGGTTAGATAGAGGAGGGGAATTCACATCAGATGAATTCACTGACTATTTCAATGAGCATGGAATCAAAAGACAGGTCTCTGCACCAAGAATACCACAGAAAAATGGAATTGTTGAAAGAAGGAACATATCCATTGTTGATTGTGCAAGGATACTGATGATAGAGAAAAGAATCACCCAAATCTTCTGGAGGGAAGTTGTCAGTACCATTGTTTACACATTGAATAGAGTACAATTGAACAAAGGCACCAAGAAGGCACCCTATGAGCTATGGTATGGTTACACACCCAATGTAAGTTACTTCAAGATTTTTGGTAGTCAATGTTATATCTTAAAAGCTTATAGAAATGGAAAGCTTAACTCCAAAAGTGATGAAGGTATCTTTCTAGGTTATTCCACCAGGAGCAAGGCTTATAAATGTCTAAATAAAGCCTCTAACAAAATTGTTGAAAGTACAAATGTAAAGATAGATAAATTTGTAGAGAAGAATGAAAAGGAAAGAACAAAAGAACCAGAGGACTACAACAGGTTTGTTTACAATGAAGAACCTAACACTCTACATGAATAACAATGTATAGCTCCCGAGCAATAGAATATTGCAACCGAGCATCAGGCTGCAAATACCAAAAATTAGGATATTTCTTAAGATGATGTACCAAGCGATGGAGATCAGAATGAGGGACAGAATGATGATCAAGATGATAGAAAAAGAATTGAACCTGTACTTTCCAGATATGTCAGAAGGAACCATCCACAAAACCAAATCATAGGAGACCAAAAGGCTGGTATGAGAACCAGAAGTAAGTCTCTAAACACAAGATGTCTAATTTGTAATTTTTAGCCAAAATATGCCAATGTTGCACTTGATAATGAAGAATGGATTAGTGCTATGAATGAATAAATTGAGAAAATTAATAAAAAACAATACATGGATACTTGTACCAAGACCAGATGACAAGAATATCATCAATACAAAATGGATATTCAGAAATAAGTTGAATGAGAATGGAGAAGTTACTAGAAACAAAGCAAGACTAGTATGCAAGGGGTATACACGAGAAGAAGGAATTGACTATGGAGAAACTTTTACACCCATTGCTAGGCTAGAAGGAGTGAGAATATTAATTTCTTATGCTGCATATAAAGGATTCAAGGTATACCAGATGGATGTCAAGTCTGCATTCCTAAATGGAATACTTGGGGAAGAGGTATACATTGAACAACTAGAAGGGTTTGTTGATCCAGACAAGAGGAACATGGTATGTAGACTACAAAAAGCCTTGTATGGATTGAAATAAGCACCAAGAGCCTAGTATGAAAGACTTCACTCCTATATCATAAGTATTGGATTTGTGAGAACTAGTGAAAACAAAAATCTTTATTTGAAGGAAGATACTGATGCTAATATTTTGATTGCTAAAATATTTGTTGATGACATCATATTTGGAGGAAATGATATGCTATGCAAATCATTTTCAAATGAAATGAGCAAAGATTTTGAGATGTCTATGTTTGGAGAGATCAAGTTCTTTCTTGGTCTACAAATCATGCAACAAGATGAAGGCATTTTCATTACACAATCCAAATAAATAAAGGAAGTGCAGAAAATATTCAAGATGGAAGAATTCAAACCAGTTGGAACATCGATGGAAATTGGATGTAAGCTGACAAAGGAGGAAAAGTCACCTGAGGTAAATCAAAAATTTTATAGATCAATGATCTACAAACTCATGTATGTTGTACATACTAGACTAGATATTGCACATGCAGTAGGAATAGTTATAAGATTTTCTACTAATCCCAGGGAATTACATATGACTGATGTGAAAATAATCCTAATATATCTGAATAATATCAAGGACTATGGATTATGGTATAGAAGAGAAGGCAAATTTGAACTTAAGTTCTTTACCGACGTTGATTGGGCTAGAAACATTGATGACCAAAAGAGCACAACTAGACGAGCATTCTTTATGGGTGATAGACTTGTCACATGGATCAGCAAGAAGCAAGGATGCATATCTCAATCTACTACAGAATAAGAGTATGTTGCTGCTGCTCCAAACTGCTCAAATATTTCATGGATCAAAAAGTTACTGGAAGGTATGCATATGAAAATTCTTGAACTAGTAATTATCTATTGTGATAATATCAGTGCAATTAAAATTTCCAAGAATCCAGTCATGCATGCTAAGACAAAGCATATCACTATCAATTATCATTACTTGAGAGAACAAGTTTAAGCTAAAGAGGTGATACTTGAGTATGTGCAATCAAAGGAACAATTAGCTGATATCTTTACCAAGTCACTGTCCAAGGATACATTTGAGTACTTGAGGAAAAGACTAGGGTTCATACCCTTTTTTACTGGTCAGTAAGATGACTAGAAGGCTACATCAGCCTACATACTATCAGAATATCATTCATATTGATGCAAGCTAAGAGATGGGCTTCAAAGATGCATCGGTATACAGCAAGTTATTAATCTACTCCAAGCACCAGAGTTGTTATATTGCTGATGGATTGGGAAATTCAAGGATTATATTATGGATAAAGGAATGTTTGGCATTACTGTCAAATATTTGTTTGGATTTTTTGTCAAGGGAGATATTATATCCATTATCACATTATCCAAAGGGAGAGATGTAACTAGAAAGGGAGAGTACATACAAAGGGAGAGATTGCTGACAAGAGAGAAAAGAGACATCAAAAGAAAAGAATAGTCAAAGGGAGAGATTTTGACATAGGGAGAGAACACATCACATCAGAAGAAGAAAGATTCTACATCTATCCAGTGAAAATATGAAAGACAGAGAGAGCTACAACAATCAAATCTAAGCTATGTGAGCTTACTGAGGACCAGATATTTGTATTGGTTATAGTACATAAGATTGGTAGTTTGATGAGCTTCAACTGTTATATTTCATGTTATATTAGTGATAATAAATTGTAATAATGTAGTGTGTTTCCATCAATGTCAAAGGGAGAGATTGATAAACTATAACTGAATGAATGTTTGAAGATGTTAAGTTGATGATCACCAAGACACAGAAAGTTAATGCAAAGATATTAAATTAGTTAATGTATTTTATTTTCATTGATGTCAACTTGATATAATTTGTATGGTCATGTACATACTACTAAAGACTTCAAAGAACCAATGAATCAAAGGCTATGCTATCAGTAATGCATAAAAGTCAGGTATTCACAAAGTGACTGTATACACTGAAAGAGTGCACAATGGTGGAAAAAGTAAACCAATGAGAGAAAAGTCACAGTGTTACCTGATGAGAAAAAGCACGGCATTACCGATGAGAAAAGTCATAGAGTTACCTGATGAGCAAAGCATAGTGTAACCCGACAGACAGAATTACAGTGTTTCCTGATGGATGGAGATCCCGAAGACAACTGATGTCTCACCGATGGAAAATTCAGTTATCATTGATGACTAACTGAGGTATTGATTGACAGAATAAAGAGTTCAGAAATGACAAAATGCTTAGCTGTCAAGAGCTAAATATAGACTTAAGTATTACTTATCATAGTTTTAATCGACAAGATAAAGCCGTAGATAAAGTAAAGGATTTAAAGTTTCTTTGTCCAGTTGGAAAGAAGATCTCTATGAGATAAAAGTGGAGTTTTGCTTTAAATCTGATTGGCAAGAATTGTGGATCACGCCAAGATCAAGAAAGCCAAGAAATGGTGAAATCATGTCTATATAAGAGACAAGATAATTAAATATGAATTAGGGGAGTGACAAGAGAATAGATGCTGAAGAAATTCTAAAGGAGAAGAAATTCTTCATTCAGACCTAATTAATCCAGCTAAGGAAATAGCTAAATTCTGCAAACACTGACGAATAGTGATACAGCATCACAGAGTAGAATTGTGTGGAATAAAGGTATTGAATTGATTACATTATTTAGAAAGGTAATGCACTTACAATAGATCTAAAAATCTATAATTATAGTTTTATGTGTGAACAAATCAATTTATTATTTCAATTTAACCATTGAATCACCAAGTCTCTTAACCGAGTAGGACTTAAAAGTCTTTTCTAATTGAGATACATCCCAAGGAGTATCAAAAATTTTAATCATACAAAGTAGCATTGGATATGCCCAATACCTATTGATAGGCCAAGTGAGTGTTTGATCAAGGATGGTAGCATTAGATGTCAGATACTAAGTGACAAACTATTTATTAAATCCTCTAACAAGGTCACACCTAATAGTGTGTTTGTAACCTTTAACAAGTTTAGCTCTTCACCGAGCTCACTTGAGAAGAGTGAAAATTTGGGGTACCTGTCCTAGTGGCTTTTCCCTTAACAGGGTTTCCACATTAAAAATCCATGTGTCATGTGTTTATGAGTCATTATTTTATTGTTTTTCATTTCACATAAGTAAATTTTGATTGATCAGTATACGCTACTTATTTATTGTGTTTCAGTAAATTAACAGACTTTTTATTGGTAAACATATAGTAGAAGGTTTTACAAAGCATTATGACAAGTAGTAATTTGATATAAGTATTTGGAGGCATTCATCTTAAAGCACTAAAGATAACTAGAGGTATAATTTTGTGGTACTAAGTTTTAAGGGTTGATTTAAGGATTAATTTTTGAGGCCACTGATTCACCCCCCCTCTTAGTTATTACTAACACATAAGATCACTCTGTCACTGCCAATACAATCAAGTTGCAGAAAAATAAACTAATTCCTCCCTCCCTTTGTTACAATCAGTCTAGAAAAATGTATTCTCCTTCCACTCTTGAAGCCACAAGACTCCCAGAAAAGCAGAAGAAGAACCCTGTTTACATCCAAGCTTTTACAATAAATAATATCTTGCACGGTTGTGTTTTAGTTCTTGTAACTGATTCTTGAAAACTGAATACTTTCTAAAGTTTTAATAAAACTCTTATAAATCCCTTTATAATATTTGGTTATGAAAACCAAACATTACTTTATTATCTTGAGAAATGTTAAATGATATTTAATTAAACATCTGGGCTGGCATGCATAGGTGTTTGACATGTGGCACACTTCATTTAAACAATACTTTGTATCATGTCAAAATAGAAATAATCCACATATGATTGCTGCCACCTAGATTACTATACACCATAGGCAAATAACTTATCATTTTCTCCTCTATAATTTCATTCCCATTGAAATGGAGTTGACAATTCCAACATATCTTCTATCAAAATAAGAGGTTGGTGGTCTTCTTGATAGGCCTCTACACAGTCATAAGTAACTTTTGAATGCAACAATTTTTTGTCAATTGCTCTAGTGGAGATTTAGAATGGTAGTCTATTGGATCTGCAAACTTGAACTTGCACATTGAACCTTGAACTTTGAACTTGCACGATGCCTTTTTAAATATTGAATCTTGAACTTTGAACTTGCACAATGCCTTTTGAAATATTGAATCTTGAACTTTGAACTTGCGGTTCAAGGTTAAAGATTTGACAATGCATATTGCACTTTTTAAACTGTGGCAAAAAAACTTGCATAACTTTTTGTTGATAGCTCTATTTCCCATGAAATTTCAACTGCAAGATAAATGATCCATGTAGAGTATAACCTGGAAATATTTCTTGTTTTGCATAGGAATCACAAAACCTGCAAATTGCCTTTGGAATATTGAATCTTGAACTTTGAACTTGCAGTTCAAGGTTCAATACTTGACAATGCATATCTTCATAAAAAAATTATTTGCATGAATGATCATAAAGGATAAGAAAATTTTGAGGAATTTATCTATAGAGCTCAAAATTTAAAAGTTTATAAATTGGGTGCTAAAAGCATGTTAACAACTAGCTTTGCCTGGGGACATGGGTCGTAAGGGACATAGAAAATCCAGCAATCTTTGGTAAAGACCAATGCCTTATCCATTGGGCAATAGATTCAAAGAACAAAAACCAGGGAGTTGATATCAAAGAGGGTGGAGGGGAGCAGGGAAAATACCAAATAAAACACCTAAACTAAGCAAAATGGAAACAAGCCAAAACACCTAAACGAACCAGCACAACTAAAAATTTATTTACAAAAAGACAAGGCAAGCGGCCCATACCTCCAAAGATGCTTCTTGTTGCTCATGTGAAGCCATTGACTGGCTGTGAAAAGTATTTGCCAATGTAGAAGAGAGGTTGATACATGAGATGTACCACTCCAAATAAATATTTAGTGGTTGCTGCAGAAAGAGATCCAATTATAATATGAGCTACATCCTTCTCTTGGGAAAAACAGTTCAAAATGTTGATGAGGGAGGCATTAGGGAAATGTCATGTAGGAGCATTCAAATAAAATCTTGGAGCTAGGCTGGCTAAAAGTTCATCTCCTGGAAACCCATCAACAACTTCATTTTTAAAATAGAATACCTCTAACATTTTGGAGTCGAGACCATTCTTCACTAGTTGGTGTGAAATCAAATGAGAATGCCTCATATTCTATCTCCTCATCAAATGCACAAACTCTAAATTTTGGGTCATCAATCATCATATTATGAACAACACTCGACTCAACACAATAGCTATTTGGATCTTTAATTTCATAAATTAAAGGCATCAAAGATAATTTATTCTTTACCTCAACCAAATTAGTATGGTCTTCATTATATGCCTCCGTGATCTTTTGGAAATCAATGATCTTGCCTTCTTTAGCTGCCTCAAATAGCCAGGGCTGATTTGTTGGGGAGGCTTCTAACTGGTTTTTATACTTGGGATGCACTTCCACCTTCCTTCTTAGTTGGTGCATGATCATGTTGTCATAGTTTTTAGGATGACCCTCCTCTTGCTTATTCCCATCACATAGGTCACAGGGAATGAAGAGAGGATTATCCTGCATTTTAAAATCTTCAATATACTCAACAGGTACATATAATGCATTCATGTTGCCCCAAACAATCTCATCATCATTATTTTGGGATTGATTCCCTACTACTACATCATATCAACCATATTTTTTTCTTGGCATACAAAAGGGCAATATGAATTCAAAATTTCTTCCTCTTTATCATCAATTACCAACAACCCTTCTAACACATGCAGCTCTTCTTGCTCGGCTTGTTATTCATTTCCCTTTTGTTGCTGATCAGAACTCCAATATGTCGATGATTATACCATTGTTTCTAAAACATCTTGATCTTCTGAGACCAAGGGATTGGAGGACAAGGGTTCTTTAATCTTTGATTCTTCTCTTGATATCTCTGTAGCAGCTAGAATTCCTTCATCAAAATTATTGAGATCATTACATATTTTATGCACACATTCTAATAATATGGTAGATTGTCGATCTTCAGTAGGATTTAACTTATCTCTTTCAGCTTCACAAATACTCCCTTTGAAGGCATTCCACAAGTACTAGAGCATTGGATCTTTCTCATAATTTATCTCATCAACAGTAGGTTTCTTTCGAGGTTTTTCCCTCGAGTTGATTTATTTTTCACTCATAACTGAGTAGTTGCAAGAGATATAATTAGATGAAATCACTGGAGCTTCCTCCTCCACAACCTCCAATTCTTTTTTGAGTTGTTGCACTCTTCTCTTGCATGTTTCCAAATCTTTGAGCTTGTGAAATATATGACACAAACTCATCCACAGCAAGGTAGAGGTGTAGTCATCTTCAAGGCTTATCTTCAACTTCACAGCCTTTGAAATACTTCATTTAAAGTGTTCCCAGAAATCTTGTAGAACCTTATCATTCATCCAAAGAATCTTCGAGATAGTGGGGCCCCATTCCTAGTCTTTTTCCCATTCTTACAACTCTTTTGGATTTTTCATTAAGAATCAGCAGAGTCACCACTTTATCAGAGTCGCCAATCTCCTGCAAATAAAGATATATATAACTGACGAAATAATTATTCAATATTGATCTTCATTTCTGGTCCCCAGCAGAGTCGACAAAGATCTATTAGTAAATAGATTTGTCCTTTGAAAAGAGATAATAAAAAAAATAACTCAAGAATGCCCAACATGAAGAATAAATAATACTAACAGTTGGATAGATTGCCATTGTATTGGTAATTTCCCTCTGAATTGAGAGGTACAGCTCCCTCTTAGAAAGATCTATAATGAATTAAATAATATATTATGTCTTTATCTTGAAGACACAAAGGCTTTCTGACATTCACCCATCACTATGGGATGAATGTGATTATAAGATTTACAAACTGATTGCTGAGAGAAAAACCAGAAAATAGCCATAAGACTATCTACCAAGTCTTCCACATTACATAGAAAATTAAAGGAATTACAAGACTTGTTCTGCTAATTGCAAGTTTATCAACCAACAGATTTACAAACAGACACATACTTGACATAATACTGCGGGACTGTATCCCAGAATAGGAAAGAAACAATCACATGATTGATTTCAATCAGAAAAATAGATGTTCAGACCTCAAGATCTGACATGCAAATATTCCTCTTTATTTCAAAAAAACATAACAAAATAACCATAAGATCACTCTGTCATTGCCAATACAATCAAGTTGTAGAAAAATAAAACTAATTCCTCCCTCCCTCAGTTACAATCAGTCCATAAAAATGTATTCTCCTTCCCCTCTTGTAGCCACAAGACTCCCAGAAAAGCAGAAGAAGAACCCTATTGACATCCAAGGTTTTACAATAAATAATGTCTTGCACAGTTGCGTTTCAGTTCTTGTAACTGACTCTTGAAAACTGAATACTTTCTAAAGTTTTAATAAAACTCGTATAAATCCCCTTATAATATTTGGTTATGAAAACCAAACATTACTTTATTATCTTGAGCAATGTTAAATGATATTTAATTAAACATCTGGGTTGGCATGTATAGGTGTTTGACGTGTGGCACACTTCATTTAAACAATACTTTGTATCATGTCAAAATAGAAATAATCCACATAGGATTTCTGCCACCTAGATTCTTATACACCATAGACAAATAACATATCATTTTCTCCTTTGTAATTTCGTTCCCATTGAAATGGAGTTGACAATTCCAACATATCTTCTGTCAAAATAAGAGGTTGTTGGTCTTCTTGATAGGCCTCTACACAGTCATGCGTAACTTTTGAATGCAACCATTTTTTGTTAATCACTCCAGTGGAGATTTAGAAGACTTTATTTCTAACAACATATCTAACAATGAGATAAATCCAACAGTGGACTGAAAATTTATGACCCCTGCACTGAGACTAAATTGTCTATCATCAAAAAATCTGGAAATGTAGCTATTTTTATAGACCTTCATTCTGTTATTTATATCTTTCCAACCAGATATAATTTTGGAAATCTCTCTAATGAGAATTTAGAAAAATAGATTTTCTAAAACATATCTTAAATTCAACCCGATCCAATGGTGGAGTTGAAAGTTATGCCCCCCGCAACATGACTATTTTTTTGTCATCCAAAAATTTGGGTTTGCAGAGGAATTTCACAATTGCATATATTACTATTTCAAGAATAGAACATGATATGAAATAGATTTCCATTTTATTACTAATGGTCTCAGAGTTGATGCCACATGCCATGAAAGTGCCAAAGAAGAATTTTCAAACTGTCAAACCTAACTTCTGGAATCGTAGTCTATTGGATCTGCAAACTTGAACTTGCACATTCAACCTTGAACTTTGAACTTTCACGATACCTTTTGAAATATTGAAACTTGAACTTTGAACTTGGACAATGTCTTTTGAAATATTGAATCTTTAACTTTGAACTTGTGGTTCAAGGTTCAATATTTGATAATACTTATTGCACTTTTTAAACTATGGTGGAAAAACTTGCATAACTTTTTGTTGATAGCTCTGTGTCCCATGACATTGTAACTGCATGCTAAATGATCCATGTAGAGCATAACCCAGAAATATTTCTTATTTTGCATAGGAATCACAAAACCTGTAAATTTCCTTTAGAATATTGAATCTTGAACTTTGAATGTGTTGTTCAAGGCTCAAGATTTGACAATGCATATCTTCATAAAAAAATAATTTACACGAATGATCATAAAGGATAAGAAAATTTGGAGGAATTTATCTGTAGGGCTCAAACTTTAAAATTTTAGAATTTGGGTGTTGAAAGCATGTTAATAATCTCAATCTAAACATCTCCCATCTTCTAACTCTATTTTGGGTCATCATGTCCCAAACTTCATTACCTTGAATACTTCATCCATCTTGGATTCTTGTGTACCAAGATCCATATCCACTCATACATCAAAGCCTCGAGCTATTCCATCCACTTTTCCTCCATTTTTCCACTACCCTTCAAGGGGTGTATCAATGTTGATCTTATCACCATACCCTATCCAATATCCTACACCTACCTCTTACCCATCCATCTCATGTCCTGATATTCCTCTTATCTAATCCATCAAAAAAATCCTTGACTACCATCTTCCTTATCTTCCATTCATTCCCTACCATTACCTTATCAACATCCGAGCATACTTTCAGCAGCTGCGGCCCATCATAGCATATCCTAAAAAAGGGAGAACTATTGAAAGAGAAAGAAGCTTAAGTTCCTGCATAAAATCAAAAGCAAAAAAAGAATAAAGAAAAAAAGAGAAAAGTGCCTAGGTAAAAATGTGGTAAACAGGTGCCTTGGTAGCAAAAGTAAAGAGAAATCAATCCATCCTACAGTGAAAAACACTTCTTGTGGCACCTTGGATAAGTACCATGATGAAAACCCGATAAGCAAGCATCATGTGTAATTCCTCCTACTTGCACTCTTCACTTGGGGGCAAGTTCCTTCCATGTTATCTTATCTATCATACCAGCTTACATCCAGATATCTCTTGAGCATCCATGTTCCTTGCGGTGATCTTGACAAGGTTGAACCTATCCATGAGCATGTCATGTATCCTGACATTCATTATCCTTTCCATCATCCTATTCACTTGCTCTCATCCATGGTACCCTATCATGATCTTGCTTATTCCAATTGTTCACTTATAACTTCCATCACCCCTTATCTTGATAGCTCTATCCCATCACTATCCTATCTAATTGACCCATTGGTCTTGATCAAAATTGAAAAACAAGTTCTCAAAAGTCTCTTCACATGTCTATTCTTTTGGACTACATGCTTTTCATGACATCAGGTCATTGTCCTATATGTTTTCCAGCACCACTCCATGAGCCTACATTTCTATATTTTTTTCCCTAGCTTGGGTAATCTTGAGGAGACTATCCTTGAGGGTCACATTCACCCTCTCCATCCATAATTTCCTAATCGCCTCATCCATCAACTTTCTAATCCATCTGTAATGACCTCTACCTTGCTAGACATTAGGGGAAAACCAATGTGATCTTGCTTGAGAATGGGTAAAATCTAAAGAATCTAAAAATTAAAAAGTCCATAAAAATGATCATTTTGGTGAAAACCTTACAATAGGCGCCTTGATGCATCAATCAAAAAATGAAAAAAAATGAAAAAAAATGAAAAAAAATGAAAAAAAATGAAAAAAAAAATGAAAAAAGAAGAAAAAGAAGAAAAAAAGGATGGCATCATAGGCATGCTCACCAGGTTTTCAATGATCACATCATCAAACAATACCCCATCACTTGGGGCATCTTAGCTTCATCACATCACATCAAGTTGAGATTATCATAAATCAAGAGCAACCCAATCAATTGTCTTATACAGTGATGGATCCACTCAAAACTAGATAGATCGGTCTTAGAGGAGTCATTCATTTATGAAACCAGGCACATTGATCAAATTGGCTTCATCGCTTCAAATCAAGTCAATTTTTGCTAAATAGAATATTTTCCAAGTATGTGAAAACCTGGTAAATAGGTGCATCTTGTACTGAGCACTCCATCTATCAATGCTTAGTCTTGGCATCAATCCTTTGCTTCATTTTGTACATAGCTTTCAGTCACTTTTGTGACACTCTGGTTCTTTTAAGAACCCTCTTGGCTTGAAACCAATCCAGAGTCATAACCTGGGGGCAATCGAATAAGTTTTTTCCTCGCAGTATGAGTCAAGTCAGTCATCATCATTTGCTACTAGGGGTAGGGGTCCCCAATCAAATCACATCTTTAGATTACACTAGAGTCAGTAATCTTGTAATTTTTGAAGGACAACTCGCTACTGCCGCAAACAGGTTTTTCTCAACACCATAATCAAAAGTGTTTCTTAACACTATCTTTGGATGCATCTGTGTTTCTTAACACACATTTGATATCGCAAACATAAAAAATAGATCCATAGCACTCAAACACAAATCACTAACAAGCATGGTGATGTTTCTCAACATCTCCTACATAAACACATTCGAAAAATTTGAAACTGGCTAAAGTATGTTGAACTTCTATTTTTATGTTGTCTATTCTCATTGATTTTTGTTAATATTTTCTTTGTCTACTGGTTGTTGGTGTGGTCTCGATGATCCTACAACATTAAATAAGATGGGTGTATGTGATAAGAGCTCTTGCATTAAGGCAGAAAAGAATCACATCCCTTTATCCTATTTATTTGCACACCAAGGTGAAGTCAGAACTATCTCCTTCATTCTTATTGCTCTGCTTATTTACGCAAGATCGCACTCATGGTTATCTTGGCTTTGAATGCCTTGATATTGGTGTACTCTTGCTGTTGGAATTAATGGGAAGTGTGTACTAAGAGGGGAGGGGTAAATCAGTACCTCTAAAACTTTTCTATCTTATAACCTTTATCCTTTAAGTTATCAAATGTTTATCCAACCATCTGTTCCATACTATCTTGATTCAAGATATATCAATTCATAACCTTAATGAAACATGTGAATATTCATATAAACATTCATGAAATTAATTGACACATAACACAAGATATGATATTGCAGAAAACTCCTGTTAGGAAGTAAAAAGTGCGGTGGGGATGGCACCCACATATTCTTCACTATCTGGAGATTGGAAGGGTTCAGTTAAGGCTTACAATTTGATCACTTCTGATGATCTACCCAGTCAAGAGTATCTGTGGAGACCTATTAAAGTCTACTCATTTAAGAGCTTTAGCAACACTGTTGAGTGTGCACTCGGTTAAGAGATTTATAGTTGGACTGTCAAATCCACCTTCCTTGAAAGGATTTTTACACTTTTCTCCACTTGTTAGAATGATAGAAAATTACAATTTGACCTTGTGTATGCAATCTCCTATTGTTGATACAGATCCATTTAAGATTACCTAAATAAGTATATCACTTAATGTGATTGAATAATACCTTTGATGCTCAGTAGTCTCTGTTCATGGATCTTGCTAAATAAATTCACCTTTTGTTGTTCTGGTTCATGAAACTTTCAATCTGATTCATAGGTGTGCTTGTATGCTTAATTCATCCTCTCATATCCTTTCACATCCCTCTCATCCTCTATAAAAATGAATGATTACATATTCTACTAATAAAACAAATTGACCTAATCAAGTTTCACGTAAAACAATGTTAACTCTAAGATCACAAATTTACATCTTTACCTTGATCTCCTAGTCAATGTGTTTTAAATTAGTTAGACTGATTAAAACACTTACATTCATGTTTATTGTCCCTAAATAAATGGTTTTAAAAACAAATCAAGAGTCTATAAATAGAACATGATTATTTTATCTGACGTAGAAGTCAGATCTAGTTTTTGCGGGTTACAACTAACTTTCAATTTATGATGGTCGGTTATGCTCTGAAGTCAGTTGACTGTCTTTCAGGTTCCTTGCTTGAAATATTCTCTTGATTTCCTCTTTAATTGTTTCTCAGTTTACACTTTATCTTGCATGTTGGATTCCTCTTTCGGGTTCCTCTTTGTTCTTTCCATTTTGCAATTTTGGTTTACACACAAAATTGTGTTGTCGGTTTTCTTTGTACTTAGTAGTTTTCGGTGATCTCTTGTAACTGCATTTTTGGTTTTTTCTTTGTCCTGAATTTTAGTGTATGCTTACCGAAAGTTTTTTTTGCATACTAATGGGAAATTAATGTCATAAATATCCCCCTTTCACATTAGTATCAAAAATTGATATGTGCAAAATACTAACAAAATGTTAAGTATGTACAACATATATAATCCTTATTCATTTTATGACTCCCCCTTTGTATATGTCGATATATCATTATTTTCCCTTTTTCTATATACTGTATAGTTGCCTATCTTTACATATCATATATTTCCCCCTTTTTTGATATTAAGGGAAAAGGTGTATACCTTATAGCTTATCAAAAATGTGAGAGTGTGTAGACTTCATGTCTTCCATCGTCTTCTCCCATTGTTCCTTTAGGTTCTCTAGAGCCATGTGCTCAAGTGTAATCCTTGAGTTCATATCATAGATGTTTTCTGCTACATACATCTCAGGGGTTTCTATCAGTTGCCTTTCTGAACTGATATGTTGTTGAAGTAGTTTCAAATTTGGTAGAAGTTGAGCCTGGAGCTCGGTGACTTCTTCCCTGAATTGTGTTTCTTCTTCCCATAGTTCTTGCCTTAACATTTTTACTTCAATAATTTTCACATAATGCAACATCAGTGCATTGTCCTCGGTGGTTAATCCCTTAGCACTTGTCGTTAGATCAGAATCTATTTTTCTATCTTATCACTATGATCTTTAGTGAATTTTTCAATTGTGCTCAATTGTTGAATTAAGGAAATAGCTTTAGCAATAATGGGATCTAATTCACTTATGAATTTAGAAAGATTTACCTTGTTAACTGTCACTTCTTGGCTGATTTTATCAACAAGTTTCAATTGGTACTTCTTCTCTACTCTCTCTTCTATTGCCTTCTATGCATCAATGTTTTGTGTTGTAATTGCTTATGTGAGGGTGGCTAGTTGATCAAGTATGGGCTTATTATAATCAACATCAACACTGGGTACAATTTGGTGCAAGATGCCCCTTGTTGTTTCTAGTACCATGGAGTCTTAGTGTTTCTTCCTCACCTTCTCCTGTAATGTCTTCCTTTGGCATCTTTCACCGTATTCCTTCAATGCTTCATAGTCAAGTGTGGTTGGGTCACATTTGGGTATTTCTATGATTTCATCTAATGTGACTTCCAACTTACTCTTTTTGGATTTCTTCTTCTTCTTCAGATTTTCACTTGAGTTCAATACCATAGCCATCTTCTCAACTTTATCTGTGGTACTAGATGAAGTTACTTATGGTGTTGCTTCTTTTTATTGCTTTGTTTCAGTCTCATCTTATTAATTTTTTGTAGATGTCTCCACATCAACCTTTACATTATCAGTAGAAAATGTTATGGCATCCTTAGGAGTGCCATCTTTGGGTTTATCTCCTTCATCGGTGTCCTTATGCACTTCATATATCTTTGTCTATGCATCCTTCTTGGGTGTATCTTCATCTATTTTCTTTGATTCTCCTCATGTAACCTTGTCAGTTTTAGTTACAATGTGAGTGTCTCCGATGTCCTTATGATCATCGGTTTTGTCTTTCTTTCCTTCATCCCCTACATTCTTGGGAATGCTTGAATATTTTTGAGGTGACTTCTTTGTTTCTTGCATAATATTGATGGCTTGCATCAATATTGGCATGTTTCCTAGTATGTTCACCTATGCATTATCATATATTGTGTCATGCTCATCAGTTGTGTCCTTGGTAACATTGACATCTTCATCTTTCTTTACTTCTTCTTCTGGATCATCGGTTATGTCAATGATTGTGTTATCCACAATGTTATCCTTAGTGGTGTCTGGCCATGTTTCATTTGCAAATTTTACATTCTTGTTGTCGGTTGTGTTCATTTCTTCTTTATATAACTCAATTGATGTGTCATCTTTGTATCTTTTATTATGATGTGTTCTTGAGTTTCCTTATTATCATCTTGTTGTTGTAGGTCTTTCTCGGGGATAGCTTCCTCAATAGGTCTATTAAGTATTTTACTCCATTTCTTGTGAATTTCTTGTTCAAGCTCTATAATCCTCCCTTCAATATATTTGTAGGCTCTCATCTTGGGTGAGAACTCCTTTTTATGGTTCTCCATCATCTCATCAATTTCTTCCCTCTTGGATTCCGGAGGCATAAGAGAAACAAGTACTTTTTCTCTTATTTCATTCTCATTTTTTAAGGTAAATGTCCATCTAGCATATAATATGTCCAAGAGTTAACTTGGTACATTATTACCTTCGAATTGAATTGGTATGTACTTGAATTTTTACATCTTTTCAATGATGGCATCTTCAACTTTGTTTGTATCTTATGGAACTAGTTTTAACACTCTTTTGATCTTAGAATCTGTAATAGATCCTGAACTTGCAATAGATTTTCATACCTCATCAATGCTTTCTAGAACCTTGATCTTTTCTACTTCTACACCTTCATCTTGCTCAGTGTCCTTAATGTCTTCCATTGTTTGAACAAACCTTCTTCTCTTTGATGACCCTCTTTTCTGTGTGGGCATTTTTCTCTTGTAGGTTCTAACTTTTCCTTTCTTTAAGGGTGAAGGAGTTGAGTCCTTTTTTGTTTTTCTTCTTATTCTTAAAGCAGATGTGGTTCTTGGCTTCTTTGTTGGTGGAGGAGGTGGTAAATCTAACTCTATGGCTTTGAAGTCATTCTTTTTTGTAGCTTCACTGATGGGTGACTAGCCTTCGATTTCTTCCTCCTTGTCAACTTCTTCTTCCTGTTCGGTTTCTTCTTCTATTGCCGACAGTATTTTCTTTAGGTTCTTGACCATTTTTTTATTTTTCCTGACAATTTTCTTTACAACCAGGCGAGATTTGATTCTTGATTTGGCCTCCTCATAAGTTCCAAACTTAGGTTGTTTCTTATCTAATGGTTCATTTATCAATGCATCGATTGCCTTGGATGCTTGATCAATATTTACCTCATATTCTTGAGGTTTTAACCATGTTTTCCTTGATACAATAGGTTTTATGTATGTGTGGTCAGTGTCAACCATGAAACATATATCATCTTTGAATTTCTCAATAAGTTGTTCACGGATCATTACCCTTTTCTGCATTCGGTCCTTGAATCCTGTGAAGTACTTATCCATGACTTTTTCAAAGTTGTCTCCCAGTGATGTTATGTATTCATTAATTTACATGGTGACCATTTTTGTGGAATCCCATTTTACATCTCCTACTGATGGAAATGTTTCTTGAAAGTAGAAGAAAATGCACATGATAAATGATCCAAACGTACATGTATTTGTGTTAGCATTTCTTATATTCTTCAAATTTTCTTCTAGTTGGTTCAGTAGAAGTGCCGACAGATCCAACTAAGTGATTTTCTTCACAATCTTGTAAGATTTATCAACTACACCAGATTCTATGTTATTCATCTTGCTTGCTTGGAAGAATTTGTAACCTATAACACATGCTTCAAATTTAAGTTCATCATCAGTTATAGTTGATACCTTCAGTCCTCTGTGATCACACTTTTCTCCTGTGTTCTTCTCAATCTCATCCTTGGGTGGATGTTTCAATGATTTTACCTTCTCAGTTACTGGGTAACCGGTGACCACATGGATAACATCTCAGGTTATCATCTTAGGCTCATCCAGCCATAGTTTTTGATTGTGCATTCGGCTTAGTACTAACTAAATCCACTCAGTTTTGAATGCCTTCAAGAACAATACGGAATTAGTGATCCCTTTCACCTCTATGTGTTTATGTTCATCTTTTAAGGATCCATCTTCATTGCATAGCTTCTTGTAAGCTTGTTCTACCTCTAAATCACCAATTTCTACAATCTTGCAATGGATGTAAGCTTGCACATCTTCAACAATAAAAACCCTAGCTGGTATTCACGAGAATGCTCCAGCATCGTTGGGTTGTGAAGCAACCTCAAGTTGAATCTTGTAATGTGGTTCTTCACACACAAAATTCTTGACGAGTTTGACCTCATCCTTCTTGATATTCTTTTGTTTGGTGGTTCTTGAGGTCATGGCCATTGTTTCAAATAAATTTAGGGCTTTCTAAAAAATGTGTAAACAGAATTCTCGATTGGCTTAGTAACTTACTATTTACACCTGCAATGATCACTGATCTGTTGGAGTGCTTTGGTTGAGTTGAAATCGCTCTATGATGATTTGTTGTTTTCTCTATTTTTTCTCTCATCGCTCTTCTTTGTTCGTGGTTAACAATGAGACCTTTCCATCATCCTTTTATAGTTGTTTTCCCTAAAAAGTGAGTCATTAATGCTTAGCAACTCCTCAGTGTTTGAAGACAGAGTTCGTTGGTTTGAACATTAAATTCTCTTCTCAGTGATAACATGATGTTTCATGGTGGTCATTTAACTCTTCACTTTTACCGATGGGTTTTGGTGTTGCAGACAACTTGTTCACTTTTCTTGATTATCGAAAAGTCTTGGTTTACACTAGAAAGATTTCTTTCTCATTGTTAACTGACAATTCTCGGTAATTGTAGGTAGTTTTAGCTTTGAGTGTATACCCACAGATTTTGGTATATATTACCTGATAGCATATTTATCACAAATTTTAACAAGTAATACCATGATGCATCTTTACTTATGCTAATTTTGCATTTTATCAACATATTATGGAACTGATGTAATTTAATACATAATATAATGTAGTTCTATACTTACTTGTTCTGCTTAGGTGGGGGTGGTGATGTCACTAGATCCATTGGATAGGGTGTCACCATTTGCATTGCTTGGTCTAGCTTCATCAATGTTTAAATCTCTTCTCCACATTTTGTCTCTCATTCTATGGATGTCTTCAATGGTGTTTCCACTGAGATATGTGTTGGTCTCTGTCATTCGGTCTCTACAGTCTTTCTTGAGATGACCAACTTTATGACAGTGTAAGCAAGCCATTTCAGGGTTAGTCCAGCCTTTAGACTTTCTATTCCACTGCCTCATACAGTTTTCAGCAATGTGACAAAAATTTTCACATGTTGTACAATTTTTCCAAGTGTTGTAATCCCATACATACTGGTTACTGACTCTTTTCGGTTGGTAGGTATTTTCTTTACCTTTAGGCTTCCATGCTTACCTTTTATTTTTCTAGAATTCAAGAGTTGTGTGCCCATTCATTTTGCAAGTAGGACAGTATTTTTCCATGTAGTTTTCCTTCTTAGGTTGTTTCATCTCATACTTACATTCATATGCTTTATTTCCTTTCTTGTTACATTTATAAAAAATTCCTATGAATGAAGATGTAGATTTAGGAATACCTTTCATTTTGCCTCTGCATATATTTGATGTGTGGCCTTGCTTTCCACAATGATTGCATATCAGCTTTCTTGGTCTTGGATTTTCATAGACATTATTTACATTAGCTTGATTGGTTGATTCTCCATTCTTGATAAATCCTAGACCGCTGTTGTTGTTGAGTCTTCATTTTCCTTCAAGAAAATCATCCATTCTTTTATTGCTTTCTTCATTTTTCTTTATAATTTCATTATGTTGTTGTTGAATTCTTATTTCATGTTTCAAATTTTCATTCTCATCCCTTAGCTCACCGATAGCTTCTACTCTTTCAATGAGTTCAACATTCATTCTTTTTTCCTCTTGACTCATAAGAATAATCTGATTTGTGATCTCATGTTGATGCTCTGTAAGTCTTTGTATTTCAAACTCTTTCTCTTGTAGTTTTTCTGTAATCTTTCTTCTATCATCAATAGCTAGCGTTCTTTCTTTCTCAGCTTGTTTAGCAATGTTCATGACATCAATCATTCTTACCATCTATGTCTCTTGACCGATTTGTAGAGATTTTACTTGTCCAGCCAGATGTTGATTGATTTCAATTAGGCTTATGATGCTTTCTTCTTATGTGTCTGATGCTTTGCTTCTAGTTGATCCTGAAGACTCAAAGAAATCTGATCTAGCCAGATGTTGATTGATTTTACTTGTCAATCCAAATTTTGATTGATTTGATTTAGGCTTGTGATGTTTTCTTCTGATGTGTCTGATGCTTTGCTTGTAGTTGATCTGAATTTCTAGCTTTTTATTTTCAATACTTTTATCAAGTCTGTATTTCTCCATTATATAATCTTTTCTCTTAAGCCTTTAATCTTTTTCAAAGAAGAGACTTAGCTCTGATACCAATTGTTGGAATTAATGGGAAGTGTGTATGGAGAGGGGATGGGTGAATCAGTACCTCTAAAACTTGAGTATCTTATAACCTTTATCCTTTAAGTTATCAAATGTTTATCCAACCATATATTCTATACTATCTTGATTCAAGATATATCAATTCATAACCTTAATCAAACATGTGAATATTCATAGAAACATTCATGAAATTAATTGAAACATAACACAAGATATGATATCGCATAAAACTCCTGTTAAGAAGTAAAAACTGCGGTGGGGAAGGCACCCACAAATTCTTCACTATCTACAGATTGGAAGGGGTGGGTTAAGGCTTATAATTTGATCACTTCCGATGATCTACCTGGTTAAGAGTATCTATGGAGACCTATTAAATTCTACTCGGTTAAGTTCTTTAGAAACACTATTGAGTGTGCACTCGGTTAAGATATTTATAGTTGGACTGTTAAATCCACCTTCCTTGAAAGGATTTTTACACTTTGCTCCACTTGTTAGAATGATAGCAAATTACAATTTTACCTGGTGTATGCAATCTCTTATTTTTGATACAGATCCATTTAAGATTACATAAATAAGTATATCGCCTAATGTTATTGAATAATACCTCTGATGCGAGGTAGTCTCTATTCTTGGTTCTTGCTAACCAAATTCACCTTTTGTTGTTCTGGTTCATGAAACTTTCAATCTGATCCATAGGCTTGTATGCTTCATTCATCCTCTCATATCCTTTGACATCCCTCTCATCCTCTATAATAATGAATGATTACATAGTCTATTTATAAGACAAATTGACCTAATCAAGTTTCACGTAAAACAATGTTAACTCTAAGATCACAAGTTTACATCTTTACCTTGATCTCCTAGTCTATGTGTTTTAAATCAATTAAAATGATTAAAGAACTTACATTCATGTTTCTTGTCCCTAAAGAAATGGTTTTAAAAACAAATCAAGACTTTATGAATAGAACATGACTATTTTATCTGATGTGGAAGTCATATCCACTTTTTGCATGCTACAACTGACTTTCAATTTCTGACGACCGGTTATGCTCTAAATTTAGTTGACTGTCTTTCGGGTTCCTTGCTTGAAGTGTTCTCTCAGTTTTATCTTTAATTGTTTCTTGGTTTCCACTATATCCTACATGTCAGGTTCCTCTGTCGAGTTCATCTTTGTTCTTTACATTTTGCAATTTTGGTTTACACACAAAATTGTGTCGTCAGTTTTCTTTGTACTTCACAGTTTTTGGTGATCTCTTGTATCTGCATTTTTAGTTTTCTCTTTGTCCTATCTTTTGGTGTATGCTTACTGAAAGTGTACTCTTGCAACATCAATTAGAAACAATGTTCAAGTCAACTCAGCTTTTGTGCCTCGATGCTTACGTTAGTTTCTCATATCTTATCTGATGAAAGTCATATTCATATTCTTATGGTCACAATGGCACCAGTAAGGATTGTATCAACTTTGATGTTCCAAAAACACTCGATGATGAAACTTTTCAACGCTAAAGCTTAGTGACCACCATAGGTTTCATTCATGTTACTCTTGTATCTGCATGCTGCTGAAATCAGCATAATATCGATATCTCTCTCCAATGTGAAGGATCTGAGGTTCTTATCGATCAATATTCTCATCGTCAAGTGGTCAGTTGTATATAAAACATGACACCCCTTTCTAATTTGACTATCCTGATTACACTTTCAAGAGCGAAATCAAAATCTAAATTTGACCACTTGCACAACCAATGGAAATCTCTCATACTTTTCTTCTAATCAATCCATGTATAATACTTTTGGTCAATCTCGATCAAACATGACCTCTCATCAAGTACATATTTTATCCTAACCACTTGGAACCTTTTTTTATCAGATCAGCTTCTTCTTGCATCATGTTATCATCGAATTGCTTCTTATCACTGGGGCACCTAGTCATATTTTGATTTCACTCCCGAGGGGGCATGATCAGGACATAAACATTCTAGTGATCACATACTCAATCAAAACTCCATCACTTGGGGCATCTCAGCTTCATCGCATCAAATCAAGTTGAGATCATCTTAAATCAAAGGCAACCTAATCAATGTTCTTATACAGTCATGAATACAGTTAAAACCAGACAAGATTAGTCTTATACGAGCTATTCATTATTGAAACCAGATACATTGATCAAATTGGATTCATTGCTTCAAATCAAGTCATTTTTCTTGCTAATCAAATCTCTTAACAGTAATCATTTTCATTGCTTCAAATCAAACTAGTTATTCATTAAAACCAATCAAAATGTTTAAGAGTTCTTGACAGATGTTTAGTTTCATCGCTTTAAATCAAACTAAGAATTCTACTTGATATATTTTGATCATTCTTTGTCCAATCAAGCTCGAAGTCGGCCTTCTTCTTCAAAATAATGGTTTGAACACTTTAAATCAAACTATTCATGGTCTTCTTGCTAACAGGTCTATCAATCAATACGTTGATTGCATATCAGTTCAAAGAGGGGAAAATGTAATCACCTAAAAATGGTCATCTAAACCCTAGACCCCCAATCTCAACAATTAATCAGGAAACCATAATCTTGATTATTCTAAGTCCTAAATCAAACAGGCAATCATCAAATTCAAACTAATCTGACCTAAACCCTAGGTCCTAATCAATCGTCATACTTGATTAATTAATTAACCCCTAAAATCATATTACATTGGAAAATAAACCTTATGTTAATTATTTAATTGATATTCTAATATATTAATTAAATAAAAATGCTAAATTGTCAATTAAATAAAAAAAGGGAATTAAATTAATTAATAAAAACACAAATATGCATTCAAAATCATTTAATTTATTAAAAATGCATATGACATCATCAAATCCAGTTAACTGATTTATCATTTTGGAAACAATCCAGTTCCACTCAGTTAACTGATACTCCGTTGTTTATCATCCTAGAAACATTTCAATTAATTGAGAACTGAATATGGAAGTTTCCAAAAAGAATGATCGGACAGTTCATTCAACTGACTCTTTCGACCAATCACATCGTTTGCACATGGATTGTGCTTCAAATCAAATCTGAGCCACTCTTTTCTTTTGATCTCAACCATCGATTTGAGAGAGATTTCTATAAAAGAGAAGCTCATTTCCTTCACAGGGATCCTAACTTTTATTATTGTTATTATGCTGCATTTCGCATTCTAGTTTATAATTGTTATTTTGCATTTTAATGGTTAATTTGTTTTAAGCATGAAAACCTAACTTAGAACACACTTTGTTTTGGGCTTAAAATTGAATCTCTCATATTTCAATTTGGTGTTTTAAAACTGAATCTAATTAGATATGGATTAACAACAATCTGCAATTGCATTTTTCATGTAGTTAATCAATCATTTAGATCAATCATCTAGATTAAATCCTTTGTTTAGAATAGTGTGTAGTCACTGAGCTTGCGATGACCTGAGAGAAAGCTCACACTCCTGCCTACTAGAAGGCAATGGATCATTTTAGGTTAGCATGGTTGTTTAATGTTTTTAGATTTCTTTATTTCTAACCCGCTAATCATATAAGGATCTATTGAAGTGTGTGTTTGTCGTGCAACTTGCAAGTGTATAGTCAGAAAATGGAAGCACTTCCATAGGAGACTATTTTAGCCTCCTGAGTGAGTGGTTTGGGGTCATGACAAGCACCTCTAAATGGGTTCTTGATCTTGACATGGCTTCCCCCCTGACCTGCCTTTCTAACCTCCATTTCCTGACCTAAATTATGCATTTTGGGTCTCTGACCTGTGATCCTGGGATCTAGGGATAGGGTCGACCTCCTAGGACAAGTTTGACCTTGACCCTACCCTAGGATAGGGTTTACCTTGGCCCTATCCTAGGACAGGGCCGACCTCAACCCTGTCCCAGGGTCCAAATTCTAGGAACTTTTGGTTTTCAGGATGTCGGTCTTCACAAAAAGTCTATTCCCGCTTCCGGGTCGGCTGTTTCGGGTTCTGAATTGGTTGATTCCTAAATTATATTTAATATAGGTCCTCTCCTAGGGGTAAAGGCTTAAATGATGATTTAATTATCCTATGTAGGCCTCCTTAGAAGATTGTGCCCTAATTTCATATAAAAGGGAGCCTTCTCCTCTCATTTTCTCTAACCAGGATCAAGCAATTGAAGTCTTCTAATCAAGCATCAAGCACCCTCATGAAGTGAAGTCCAAGAAAGAAACTAAGCAATATTTTAATCAAGCATCCATCATTCTCAAGTATCCATTTGCATGAAGGAGATCCATTGGAGGCCATTGAAGGATTCAAGCCAAAAAGTGCCCTTTTGGTGATCTCTCCATCCATCTTCCAAATCCCTTGTCAAGTTCAAGATTCCATTCAAGACTTGGTGCTGGAGATCTACAAGAAAGATATTGAAGACATCCTTCCATTCTACATTCCATGTTTGAAGCATACTTGTGGATCCACGGATTTGAATCCGCCACAAGGACATTACAAGCAAGGTGAATTTGAGTTTTGCTTTGTTATTCTTTATGTAATCTTTAATTACATATATTAAGGTTAATTCCAAAACTAGGGTTTGACCAAGGCAAACCCCTTTCCCCCAACAAAAAAACATTTTTCTTTTAGGTACAGGTTCAGGACTGTAGATCTGAGGCCAAATCTGGATACCCTTTTCAGATTTCTTTTGGACTGTGCAAACAAGGACACTTTCAGAGTTGAGCAGATCGAGTTGGCAAAAGTGGTATAGGGTCAACCTTTCTCATAAGATGACATCAAAATGTAAAAATATTTATAGCTTTTGTCCATCTCTATGTTCTGGTTTGGTATCAACTGTCAGCATCTCTAGAAACAGTCTACAGATCTCAAAAATAGCAATCTTTGATCTGTCATTTTGTAAGGTTGGTACTTTCTCCTATTCTTTTCAATTACTGTCATTAATCATATTAATCAATCAATTTATAGAATTTAAGATCCCCTTTCTTGGTCTCTTTCAAAATAGTGGATTCATTTGTGTATTAATCCTTTGGGGTTCATCAAAATTGGATCTCCTATTTGTGTATTTGAGGGTGAAAGAAAGGAGCATCTTATCTTCCCTTAATCACCATCACAATTGCAATACACAACCAATCAAATTCAAGTAAGTGTAAAGTAGGGTTAAGGAAATCAACACAAATAACAATTAACAATTCAAACCCCCCCCTTAACCAAAACTTTTTCATATTTATATTTCGTAAACCCCTTTTTCATATCTTACATTTTGGTGAACCTGCGATAGACAACTCTTTCTTTTTGGCGTTAGATTTTCATTTTGTATATTAGATCTTGCATGTTCTTTCAAATTACATTTCAATTAGATATATCTAAAATTTTGTATTAGTTCATTTGCATTGTATTGGTGTATGAGCTTTACTACATCTAGTCCTACTTATAGTATCCCGATTAGAAGAAGTCGTAGACTTATGGGTTCCTTTGATCCCAAGTCTTC
>MU227647.1:2033304-2098714 GCA_018584345.1 Thuja plicata | reverse complement strand
CTCAACCACTTCTACCCTGGGTTCTAACCCTTCTCAACCCATTCACCCTTGCTAATCTAATCCTAATCCTAATTCTAACCCTAACCCACCTCCTAATGTTGTCACATTCCATTAAGGAATGATTAACGACTCAACCCACTTGAGAAAGTCCACTTTCTCAAGCATGATTTTTTCAAAGTCCACCTTCTCAAGCCACCCTCTTACACCCTTCCCTTGCTTCTTTAAGGCTTTCATTAATGCCTTATTAATGAAGATGCCTTAATCCTATGTCTCTCCCATGCCTTATTAATGCCCAAGGCATTAATGGTTCTTACACCTCCATTAATGAGTCCCTCAACTCATTAATCCACCTTGTCCCCCCTCTCTCTCTCCGATTCTTCTATAAATAGAAGCCATTTTTGAGAGAAAATAAACCTTCAACTCATATCCTAAATGCAATGTTATGCTGTTAGATTAATCTTAGACACACATTTCACTTCTTATCTCATGCTTTCACATTGTTCGTATTTCCATTCTTAGAGCTAGAATGCATGTTTTCTCATCATTTAAGCTTGTTTTTCAACTAAAATCCTTCATGCTAGGTCGTATATGTCACTGATTGTAGCATAATCTAAGGACTATTATGTTACTAATCACACTTTCTTAGTTAGAAGGAAATAGGTCAATATTAGTTGGTTTTACATGCTTATCTAACCTTTTTGAACTAATGCAATGACTTATTGATGTGTCATGTCTCTCTCATCAGGTACATAATATACACACACACAAGTAACAAGTACACATATGACACCAAGATTTAATATGGAAACCCAATATGGGAAAAACCACCAATGTAACTAGTTACTATTTTTCACTCTTCTGAAGTGAGCCTTGTTAGGAGCCAACCCTGTTAAAGGTTACAATAACACACTGTCAAGTGTGACCTATTTAAAGGATTTAATCACCCTATGAGGAGTGGCCTTTTTAGAGGTCTTCAACACTTCAATCTGGAAATGCTTCCTTGTGAGAGGATTTACAAAAGACTATTAAGTCTACTCTGTTAAGAGATTTTGATCACTGCTACAATTGTTAGAAAGTAACAATGGATTGACCTGTATGTGTAGGCAACTATCTTTGTTGATTCAGATCTCTGCTTGATTGTAACTAGATCCTTGCTGATCAGATATTCTATTGCAGCTCTGAGTGTTTTGTAATCAATCAAAATTCCATCTGATTTCGCCTTCATAGAATTCCACACTTTTGCCTTCCTACTTTCGCTTCCACTTACACATTTAGACTTCAACACCAACACATTCAATCCAAACTTGACCTTTCATAAATACATGGTAAGTCCTGTCAAGTCGGTTTGAATAAACTCTAAATGATAAATCATAATTCAGTCAGCCTCATATAACCATTTAATTACATAATATAAATCACTGTTAGTCGTCTGCAACTGAATGCCCGACCAAGTGTGAAATTCCCAAGTGAACTCGGTCAACACTGAACTTCTTCAATGCCTGAACTCAACTCATTTTGTTTACCAACTGTGCTCAGTCTGAATGTAGGCATTAGTCTAAAACCACTACATAAGTGTATATACATGTGTAACATCAATGACAATACACAATTGAATAATTGTCTTCAACAATCTCCCTCTTTGGCATTTATGGCAACTCAACATGTCATAATATAAAGAATTATGGAGCAATAGAAAATTTCTTTAATGTCTTTAGCTTCATTCTTATTCTCCCTCTGACAATGTCCTTAGTTTCATTCTGATTCTTATGTATTATAGAAAACTCCCCCTCTTTGAAAATAGATGCCAAAGAATCCAATTCCACTAATATTGTTTCTCTTGAAGTTGTAATGTACCTGAGTGTACTAATTCATCTGCAATGGACTTTGATAGATCTGCATCAACTGGAATATTTTCACTATCACTCAGGTTGATGCATCACTAAACTATATTTTAGTGACCTTCAGGTAGGGAAAGTACCCCTAGCTTTCCTTTAAGATATAAGAATGCATCCTTAGGTAAGGGTTTGGTGAATATGTCTGCAACTTTCTCTTTGGTGTTTACATATTCCAACCTTACTTCTCTATTTTGTACTAATTCCCTCAAGAAATGATATTTTATTGCTATGTGCTTGGTTTTGGTGTGTATCATAGGATTCTTGGAGATGTTAATGGCACTGGTGTTGTCACAGTAGATAATAATTGGTTATTTTATCTCTTCCTTCATTCCTGACAACAACTGCTTGATCCATACAATGTTAGAATAGTTCACTACTGCAGCAATATATTCTGCCTCTAATGTAGACTTAGAGATACAATTATGTTTCTTCCTAGTCCAAGACACTAACCTTTTTCCAAGAAATAAATCTCCACCACTGGTGATCTTCCTATCATCGACACTTCCAGCCCAATCAACATCAGTGAATGCTTTTAAATCAAAGTTTCCACCTTTCTTATACCATAAACCATAGTATTTGGTACCTTTCATATATCTCATAATTCTTTTGATTGGCATTAGGTGATTATCTCTGGGATTAGCTAAGAATATTGCAACAATACCAACTACCAATGCAATATCAAGTCTGGTGTGCACAACATATTGCAATTTTCCAATCATGGATCTGTAATTGGTTTGATCTACCTCTTTTGAATCATCATCCTTAGATAGTTTCTGTCTAGTACACATGGGTGTTCCAATAGGTTTGGAATCTTCCATACCAAATTTCTTGAGTATCTCCTTGATATATTTTGATTGAGTAATGTAGATACCATCCTTCATTTGATGTACTGGTAAACCAACAAAAAATTTGATCTCACCAAACATAGACATCTCAAATTTTTTGCTCATAGCTACAGGGAATTCTTTGCATAGGTCATCATAACCAGTGAATAATATGTCATCAACAAATACCTCTGCTAACAATATTTTGTTTTGTGGTCCTTCTTTGATGTACAGGCTACTATTATCATTGGTTCTCTAAAATCCAATTCTTATTAGATAGCTATGTAGTCTTTCATACCAGGCTCTAGGCGCTTACTTTAGTCCATACAATGCTTTGTGTAGCTTGAAAACCATATTCCTTCTGTTGGGATCAATAAATCCTTCTGGTTGTTCAATGTAGACTTCCTCTTGTAGGATTCCATTCAAAAATGCAGACATCACATCCATCTGATATACTTTATATCCTTTATGTGCAGCATAAGCTAGAAGAGTTTTGACTCCTTCAAGTCTTGCAATAGGAGCAAAATTTTCTCCATAGTCAATACCCTCTTCTTGAGCATATCCTTTACAAACTAGTCTGGCCTTGTTTCTAGAGACTTTCCCATTTCCATCCATTTTGTTTCTAAAAACCCACTTGGATCTAATTACATTCTTTTCCTTTGGCCTAGGTACAAGAGTCCAAGTTTTGTTCTTCTCAATCTACTCAATCTCTTCATTCATTGCCTCTATCCAACTTTCATCATTCAATGCATCTTTAACAGTTATAGGTTCAAATTCACTTAGTAAGCATGTACCTTTTAGTTTATTTCTTTTCATTACACCTTCTGTCTGATCTCCAATTATTTTCTCAGGTGCATGATGCCTTTTCACATATCTGGAAAGTACTAGATCTTTAAATCTAGATTCTTGACTTGATCCACTAGGTCTGTCATTCTCAAACATTATTTCCTATTCCTCTGTCTAATACTCGGGTCCCAGTAATTGTGACTCGGGTCCCACTAATTGTGACTCGAGTCCCTCTAACTATGACTTGGGTCCTTTTTTCTGTGACTCGGGTCCTTCTACTAGCACTTCATGTTGCACATTTTGCAACTCAGGTAGTATAGTTTGTGTCAGTATATGTTTTCCCATCACCATTTCTTGAGTCATAGGTATAGTATCAGATTCATGATATACAAATTTTCTATAGTCTTCAGGCTCTTTACTACTCTTCTCTTTAAATTTTTCTGCAAACTCATCAATCTTGACATGTACACTCTCTATGACTTTATGAGTAGTAAGATTCAGACATTTGTATGCGTTGCTTTTACATGAGTAACCTAGGAATATTCCTTCATCACTTTTTGCATCTAGTTTCCCATTTCTTGTTTCCTTCAAGATGTAGCATCTACTTCCAAATACTTTGAAATAATAAACATTAGGTTTATAGCCATACCATAATTCAAAAGGTGTATGATTACTACCTTTCTTCAGTTGAACTCTATTCAAGGTGAACACTGTAATGTTGATGGCCTCCTTCTAGTATTTTGTAGCAACATTATTTTCAATCATTAAGGTTCTGGCACAATCCATAATGGATATGTTTCTCCTTTCTTCTATTCCATTTTTTTGTGGTGTACCAGGGGAAGATACTTGTCTTTTGATTCCTCTTTCATTGCATAGTTCATTGAACTCATTAGAAATGAATTCTCCTCCTCTATCAAATCTTAGGCATTTTAGTTTCTTTCTTGTTTCTTTTTCAACTCTTGCAAGATATCACTTGAATTTCTGAAAAGCTTATAATTTCTCTCTGAGAAACATGATAGTCATCATTCTAGAATGATCATCAACTAACAGAATAAAATATTTTTCTCTAGTATAGCTTATTATTCCAATTGGTCCACATAGATCAGTATGTACCAATTCCAAGACTTCATCAGTATTGTAATTCTTTCTCTTGAAGCTAGTCTTGCTCATCTTTCCAATTTGACATTGTTTTCATATTGCTAACTGGGGTTTCTTCAATATAGGAATACCTCTAACTTTTTTGTTCTTGCTTATGTTTACCAGATTGTCAAAATTCACATGACACAACCTTTTATGCCATAACCAGCTTTCTTCTACTTGTGCAATAAATCATGAACCTTCAGTGAGATCAAGATAGAATAAATTACATTTTGTTTGCCTGCCAGTTCCAACTAGGTTCCCTTTACCATCCAGGAGCTTGGCCTTACCATTCATAAATTCTACCTTGAATCCAATGTTGTTCAGTTGTGCTACACTAATTAGATTTATCCTTAATCCTTCAACCCAATAAGCATTATCACATTTGATTCCTTCTGTCAGAACAACGTAACATTTTCCTTTTACGGGGCAAGGTTCAGCATTCCCAAAACTTACACTTCCACCATCATAGTGTTCAAGATGTTCAAACTTTGTCTTATCACCAGTCATGTGATGAAAAAAACCACTGTCAATTATCCAAGTATCATTTTTATTTATGTGTGAGAAAAGTGCAATATTTTCATCTTCCTCATCTAACTCATCCTTAATGGAAATATAAACCATTTCTTCTTCTTCATCACTGTCAAAATATTTTTCAATATAAAAAGACTTCTTGCCTTTATCCTTATAGCTTTTGTGGTTATTGAAATCTTTCTTTCCTTTGAATTTGTTAAACTTCCTCTCATCCTTGTCTTCCTTTTTTGGACACTTTGCAGCAATGTGACCAACCTCATTGCATGAGAAACAAATCAATGGTATCTTTCCTCTGTATTTTCCTTTTGCATCTCTTCTTGCAAGCAGTGCTTCCATGATGTCAAGATCTTCATCATCATTGTCACTTTCAATCTGCTTTCCTTTAGAGTACATTTCCTTCTTACCAAGGTTCAATTTGGCTTTGAATGCAGACTCAAGATTGCTAGAGCCAAGAGAGTAGTTGTCAAAATTGTCCAGCTCAAAGGTTGTAAGTCTTCCCACTAATGTAACCAGAGTAATGTTTTTGTTGCACCTCATTTCTTGAATGGATGAAACTCTAATAGCATAGATAGGAAGTAAAGTTCAGAGTACCTTTCTGACCACTGTAGTATCTTCATTTATTCCACCTGCTACTCTGATGGCACTTACAAACTTCTTGATTCTTTCACTATATTTTGTGATATCTTCTCCTTCTTTCATTTTCATTTGGTCAAATTGTCCTCTTAGACTTTTTTCTTTAGCTCTCTTTACATTTGCATCACCAGCATGACTTTCCTGCAGTTTCTTCCACATGTCATGGGTTGTAGGGCAGTCCTTGACTTCATCAAATTCTGAATAGTTGAGTGAAGAAGCTATGTCAATCATAATTATGTTATGAAGTTTCTATTCCATCATCTACTCCATAGTAATAGTCCATGTTGGTGCAACATATTTGGTCTCTAAGAATTGTAAACCAACATCTCCAATAGTAGATAGATGTAGCTTCATCATTTCCTGTCATGCTAGGAAATTGTCTTTGTTTATCTTTGGGATCTCCCTCCTGTAAGACATCTCTGATCTTTAGCTTAGGCCTTGAAACCTTTCCTAAAAGCACTTGAAGCTCTGATACCAATTGTTGGAAATGAGATAAGTAACTGAGAGGGGAGAGGTGAATCATTTACTCCAAAACAAATTCTTGTCCCTTAGATGTTTAAATACATTAATACTGTTACTCGGGTTAGTTAAGATATTCTTCTGTAGCTCAGGTGTTCCTTCTATAACTTGGGTGTCAAAGCAATCTTTAATGCAATTATACTTAGAGATTAAGTGCAGAAACATAAAGCATAGAACAAGTAACAAGTACACATATGACACCAAGATTTAACATGGAAACCCAATATGGGAAAAACCACCAATGTAACTAGTTACTATTTTTCACTCTTCCAAAGTGAGTCATATTAGGAGCCAACCCTGTTAAAGGTTACAATGACACACTATTAGGTGTGACCTATTTAAAGGATTTAATCACCCTGTGAGGAGTGGCCTTGTTAGAGGTCTTCAAAACTTCAATCTCGAAATGCTACCTTGTGAGAGGATTTATAAAAGACTATTAAGTCTACTCTTTTAAGAGATTTTGATCACTGCTACAATTGTTAGAAAGTAACAATGGATTGACCTGTATGTGTAGGCAACTGTATTTGCTGATTCAGATCTCTGCTTGATTGTAATTGGATCCTTGTTGATCAAATATTCTATTGCAGCTCTGAGTGTTCTATACTCAATCAAAATCCCATTTGATTTTGCCTTCACAGAATTCCAAACTTTTGCCTTTTCACTTTCACTTCCACTTACACATTTAGACTTCAACACCAACACATTCAATCCAAACTTGACCTTTCATAAATACATGGTAAGCCCTTTCAAGTCATCTTGAATAAACTCTAAATGATAAATCATAATTCAAACAGCCTCATATAACCATTTAATTACATATTATAAATCAATGTTAGTCAGTTGCAACTGAATGCTCGACCAAGACTAAAATGCCCGAGTGAACTCAGTCAACACTGAACTTCTTCAATGCCCGAACTCAACTCATTCTTTTTACCAACTGTGCTCGGTCTGAATGTAGACATTATTGTAAAACCACTATAGAAGTGTATATACATGTGTAACATCAATGATAATACATAATTGAATAATTGTCTTCAACACTACTGTCATGATTGTAAATTTGAAAAAGGTCTTGAGCATTATTGTTTGTCGACCTAGCTCAAAAAGGTATTTTATGGGTGTTTGGAACAATATATAAAAGACCCTCTTGCTCTCATTTGGATACCTATATAGACACAATATATCTATCGACAATCTCTCTATTCTATAATCTTTAAGCTCTCTCATAGTGAAATAATATCATTGTTGTATGCATACACTAACTATTGTAGGTATTCAAGGAAGCTTCTTCATTCTCTGTCAAATCCTTGTGGGCTATGTATTATGAACATCATCCCAAAAGGGTTTCATACTTAAGGTGACTTTATGTTATTTTTTCATTATCATTTTTTTTCCTCTGCTCCTATAGGAGTATGTTCTCTTTATCACCATCATTGTTGTTGTTGTGGAGGTGGGAACACCAATGCAGGGTTTGACTATAGCAACCCACTATACAACACAATGTTTCCCATCTTTCATGTATACATGCACATATCTAGACAAATATGATTTGCAAGGAGCTACAAAAAGGTAGAATCATGATAGAGATCATCAGATAAAGTTTGACCCAAACCCTAATGACACCAGTGCCCAAAACTGGAGTCCAGTCAATTCTACCTTAATTTGTAGACAAAACAATAAATGGAAGACATGAATCAAACCAAAATGCATCATCTACAAATGGATATGTTCTATTCAATGGTCGAATGTTTGTTTTGGACTTTGACAATGTCTACTTGCTCCAAATTAGGATGAAGAAATTGTAGATTTGATCTCAATTTATAGATTTTTGAAGAGGTAAATGAATGACTAAAATTTGATCTTAGATCACGAGTTTACCCTCATTGATAGTGGAATTTATGTGGAGAGGTGGTAAGTATTATCCATTTCATGGAGCTAATCAGAAATTTATCTGATTTAATTGAATAGTCATTTATGAGTTAACTACGTTGATTAATGAATTAAGTTTTGTATTTGATATTCAACAACAACAAAACAAGGGTGTTGTCCCTTACAAAACTATAGCCCAAGGGCATAAAAACCACAAACCAAAATGACTATTTACAACACGACCAAGAAATTAGTATTAACAACACACTAGCATCACAACTAGTAACCCACATCAAGAGTGGATAGAAAACTCACCCACATTGTGGGGAGGAGAATGAGAGACTAAAGAGTGATTTTTCCTTTGTTGATGGAAAACCATCCAAGTGATACTATCACTAGGGTACCCACGACAAGCGGGGGGGAGGTGGTGGTGTTGGGATTAATGGGAATTATGTATTGAGAGGGGAGGGGTGAATTAGTACCTCTAAAACTTTTGTATCCTTTAATCAATTAACCTTTGTAATCAATTGTATATCCATTCAATCTAATTTATATTATCTTGATGTGAGGTATATTTAACATACATGTGAACATTCATAGAAACATTCATGAAAGAAATTTGACACATAACACAAGATATGATATCGCAGAAAACTCCTATAAGGAAGTAAAAACTACGGTGGGGATGGCACCCACAAAATCTTCACTATCTACAGATTGGAAGGGGTTGGTTAAGCCTTACAATTTTGATCACTTCTGATGATCTACCCTATTAAGAGTATCGGTAGAGACATGTTAAAGTCTAATCTATTAAGATATTTAGCAACATTGTTGAGTGTACACTCGGTTAAGAGATTTGTTGTTGGATTGTTAAATCCACCTTCCTTGAAAGGATTTTTACACTTTTCTCCACTTGTTAGAATGATAGGAAATTACAACTTGACCTGGTAAATGCAATCTCCTATTGCTAATACAGATCCAATTTGGTTTACATGAAAAATATTATCACCTAATTATGATTGAATAATACCTCTGATTCTCGGTATGTTATGTTCTTGGTTCTTGCTAACCAAATTCACCTTTTTTTGCTCTTGTTCTTGAAACTCTCAATCTGATTCATAGATGTTCTTACTGGGTTCATTCATCTTCTTCTCTCTATTTACACTTAATAATGAATGATTGCATCATATATTTATAGATGGATTGACTTCATCAAGTTTCGATAAAAACAATGTTAACTCTAAGATTAGGTTTACAACTTGTACCTAGATCTCCTAGTCTATGTGTTTTAAATCAGTTAGACTTATTAAAGCACTTACATTCATGTATCTTGTCCCTAAAGAAATAGATTTAAAATAAATAAATATCCTATAAATAGAATAAAATTCCTTTATCTAACATGGAAGTCAAATCCACTTTTTGTAGGTCGTATCTGACTTTCAGTTTTGTCTGTCGGTTATGCTCAGACTGTCCTTCAGTTTTGTTTTGTTAGTTTCACTTTAACTATCTTTTCGGTTTGCACTATATCTTGCATGTCGGGTTCCTTTTTTAGGTTCCTCTTTATCTTTCTATAATTGCATTTTTGGTTTACACACTAAGTTGTGTCGTCAGTTCTCTTTGTACTTAGTCATCTTCGGTGATCTCTTAATATCTGATCTTTGGTTTTCTCTGTCCTGTCTTTCGGTGTATGCTTACTGAAAGTGTTGTTTGCGTACTAATGGAAAATTAATTTCATCAATCTCTCACTTTGACATTAGCATCAAAAACTGATATGTGCAAAATACTAACAAAATTTTAAGTATATACAACATATATATAATCCTTAGTCATTTAATGACTCCCCCTATGTATATGTTGGTATAACTATACATATGATATCTTTGTTCATCTGAATATATATCATTTTCCCCTTTTGTATAGTATAGTACTCATATTCATTTTGCCTATGTAAATATACCATATACATATCGTATTATGTTTGTCATTTTCCCATATGAATGAATGAATGAATACCATTTTTTTTATTTTGTTCTCATATCATTTTCCCCCTTTTTTTATATTAAGGGCAAAATTATTTACCTGAGAGCTTATTAAAAATGTGGGAGTGTGAATACTTCATGTCTTCCATCATTTTCTCCCATTGTTCTTTGAGGTTCTCAATATCCATGTGCTCGAGTGTGATCTTTGAGTGCATATCATAGATGTTGTATGCTACAGACATCTCGAGAGTTGCTATCATTTGCCTTGCTGAACTGATGTTTTGTTGGAGTAGTGTAAGGTTTGGTAGAAGTTGAGCTTGGAGCTCAGTTACTTCTTCCCTAAAGTGTATTTCTGCCTCTCATAGTTCCTGCCTTAACCTTTTTATCTCAATTATCTTTTCATAATGCATATTAACTGCATTGTCTCCATCGGTGGTTAAGCTTTGTGTACTGTTTGCTAGATCTGTATCTAGGTTTGCAATTTTGTCACTATTTTCTTTAGTGAACTTGTCTATTGTGCTCAATTTTTGAATCAAGGTTATAGCTTCAAATATTATTGGATCTAATTCAGTGATGAATTCTGATAGCTTTACCTTATTTACTGCCACTTCTTGGATAATGTTCTCAATTAGCTTTTGTTGGTACTTCATATAGGATCTCTCCTTTATTGCCTTCTCAACATCAATATTCTGATTTGTTATTGCTTTAGTTAGAGTAGCTAATTGATTAAGTATTGGCTTGTTTTGATCAATATCAACATTGGGCACAATTTGGTGCAAAATGTCTCGTGTTGTCTCCAGTACCATGGAGTCCCTATGTTTTTTCTTCAGCTTCTCTTGCAATGCCTTCCATTGGCATATTTCTCCATATTCTTGTAATGCTTCAAAGTCAAATGTAGATGGGTCACACTTTGGCATTTCTATAAGTTCATCCAATGTGACTTCCATCTTATTCTTCTTTGATTTCTTCTTCTTTTTCTGTGAATCACTAGAATGTAAAACCATTGCCAATTTCTTGGCCTTCTTAGTTGTTCTTGATGAAGTGACTCATTGTGCTTCTTTTTGCTTCTTGGCATCAGTTTCATCTTGTCGGGTGTCTATAGACATCTCCACATTCACCTTAACATCGTCAGTAGCACATTTTTTAGTTTCCTCAGGAGTACCATCTTTAGGTTTGTCTCCTTCATCGGTGTCCTTAGCTTCATCAGTCTTTGATTTGGTATTCTTTTCTTGTGTATCTGCATCCTTTTCTTTATCTCCTCTGTAACCTTATTAGTATCGGTTAAATATTGAGTAGCTCCAATGTCTTACTGACCATCGGTGTTGTCTTTGTTTGCATCTTCCCCTGCATCCTTGGGAGTATCCTTCTTCGGTGACTTGCTTGATTCTTGCAGGATATTGATAGCTTGTATCAATATTGGCATGTTTCCTGGAATGTTTACTTGTGCAATATCAACATTTGTTTCCTACTCATCAGTTTTTTTCTTTGCAATAGTGACATCTTCATCCTTATTCACTTCCTCTGCTGGGTCATCAGTAATGTCAATGACATTGGTATCCACAATGTTGTCATTTGTGGTATCTGGCTATGATTCATCTATAACATCTGTAGTCTTGTTGTTGGTTGTATCATCCTCTTCTATGTCTAACTCAATAGATGTGTCATCTTGAGTTGCCTTATCAACATCTTGTTGTTGAAGGTCTTTGTCAAGGCTTCCCTCCTCAGTATTTCTATTCATAATTTTGCACCATTTCTTGTGGCTGTCTTTCTCAAGCTCTATAATCTTTCCTTCAAGAAATTTATATGCTCTTAGCTTTGGTGAGAACTCCTTTTTGTACTTCTCCATCATTTCATCTATTTCTACCTTCTTTGATTCAGGTGGCATGAGAGAAACAAGTAGTATCTCTCTTATTTCTTTCTCATTTTTCAAAGCAAATTTCCAACAGGGGTATAGTCTATCCAAGATTTCCCTTGGTACATGATTGCCTTCAAACTGAATCGGTACATATTTAAACTTGTACATTTTTTCTATGATGGCATCCTCTACTTTATTCTGATCTTTTGGGTCTAATTTCAACCATGTTCTAATCTTTGAATCTGTAATAGATCCATAATTTGCAATAGATTTTCATATGTCATCAATAGATTTAGGAGCTTGTATCTTGACACTTTATGCTTCTACATCTTCATCCTTCTCGGTGTCTTAAATATCATCTCAATTTCTTATGAATTTCCTTCCTCTTTTGTTTTTCCCTCTCTTCAGTGCAGAAGCTTTCCTCTTGTAAGTCCTGACATTTCCTTTTCTTCAACGGTGAAGGAGTAGAGTCCTTTGATGTATGGCTTCTTGTTCTAGAAGCATTTATTGTCCTTGAATTCTTGTTTGGTGGAGGAGGTGGTGAATCTGACTCTGTTTCCTCGGATTCATCCTTTCCTTCATCTTTACCGACAAATAATTGTCCTTTGATTTCTTCCTCCTGTTCAACTTCTTCATCCTGTTCAGCTTCTTCCTCGGTTGTCGACAATGTCTTCTTGAGATTCTTCACTATTTTGTCCTTCTTTCTGAAAATTTTCTTAACAACTAGGTCAGATTTTATTCTTGTCTTGGCCTCTTCATATGTTCCAAATTTGGGTTTTTTCTTATCCAATGGTTCATTGATCAAGGAATCAGTTGCCTTAGTTGCAAGATCAATGTTGATCTCATACTCTAATGGTTGTAACCATCTTTTCCTCGGTACATCGGGCTTAATGTATGTATTGTCTGTATCAACCATGAAGCATATCTCATCCTTATACTTTTCAATGAGTTGCTCGAGGATTCTTACCCTCTTTTTCATTTGGTCTTTGAATACATTGAAGTATTCATCCGTGACTGTTTCAAATTTATCTCCCAGTGTGGCTATGTGTTCACTGATTTTCATGGTGACCAGTTTGGTGCTATCCCATTTCACATCTCCTACCGATGGGAATGTTTCTTGAAAGTAGAAGAAAATACACATTATGAGTGAGCCAAACTTACATGAGTTTGACTTCACATTCCTGATAGTCTTTAAGTTATCTTTCAACTGATTCAGGAGTAGTTCAAATAAATCCAATTGTGTTCCCTTCTTCACAATTTTGAACGATGTGTCCACTACACCTGATGCAATGTTGTTCAATCTACTTTCTTGGAAGAATCTATAGCCTAGAATGCATGAACCAAAATTGATCTCATCATCGGTTATTATTGTAACTTTTAGTCCTCTGCCATCCCATTTGGCTCCTATCATCTTCTCGGCCTCGGCCTTAGGTGGATGCATTAGTACCTCAACTTTTTGGGTTATGGGATAACCAGTGACCGCATGGATGACATCTCAAGTTATTACCTTTGGTTCATCAAGCCATAGCTTGTTGTTATACATTCATCTTAACACTAACTGAATCCATTCAATTTTGAAAACCTTCAGGAACATTAGGGGATTGGTGAGCCCTTTTACTTCAATGTTCTTGTGTTTGTCTTTCAGCATTCCATCTTCGTTACACAACTTCTTATAAGATTCTTCAATCTTTGAAGTTTCTATCTCTGCAATCTTGTAGTGAATGAAAGATCAAACATCTTCCATGAGTAAAACCCTAGCTGGTATGCGTGAAAATGCTCCAGAATCATCAGATTGTGAGGCAACCTTAGGATGAATATTGTAGTTAGGTTCCTCACATATCAAATTCTTGATGAGCTTGAACTCATCCTTCTTTGCGTTCTTTGATTTCACGGTTCTTGATGTTGAGGCCATTTTCAAATTTAAGGGCTCCTAGGGAAATGCACAAAAATAGAGTTGTCAATCTGTTGAACTTACTATTTACTCTTGCAATGATTCCTAATCTTCTTTGGAGTGATGTGTGTCAAGTCATAGTCACTCTATAACTTAGTTTCTTTCTTCTCAAAAATTGCCTTGGTCACTCTGCTCTAGTTTTTGTGACAAATGAGTTGTTTTGCTTCTCTATTTATAGTTGTTGCCCTAAAATGTGTGTCATAAATGCTTACCAACTCCTCAGTGTATGAAGATATATTTCATCAGTGAAGACTTCACTTTCCTTCGGTGACACTCATAACGCTTCAGAGAAGTTGTTATTCCACTTGCTTTTACCGACAGGTTTTGGTGTCGTAGACAACTTGTTCACTTTGCTTGTTTACCGACGAGGATCGGTTTATACTAGCAACTTTTCTTTTAACCGATGCTCCTCAGTAACTACAAGCATTCTTAGCTTTGAGTGTATACCGAAAATTTTTAGTATATATGCCTGAAATCATAGTTATCATAGATTTTAACAAGTAATACCATGATGTATCTTTCTTATGCTAATTTGGCATTATATCAACATACTATGGAACTGATGTAAAATAATAGCTTGGGGTAATGTAGTTCCATACTTACTTATTCTGCTTATGTGGGGGTGGTGATGCCTCCGGATCCATTGGATGGGATGTCACCATTTGCATTGCTTGGTCCAGCTTCATCATTTCTTGAATCTTTTCTCCACATTTTGTCTCTAGCTCTCCGGATGTCTTCAATGGTGTTTCCATTGGGATATGTTCTTGTCTCTATCATTCGGTCTCTGCAGTCTTTCTTGAGATGACCAACTTTATGACAGTGCAAGCATGTCATTCCGAGGTTAGTCCAGCCTCTAGACTTTCTAGTCCATTGTCTCATATAGTTTGCAGCAATGTGACCATATCTTCCACATGTTGTACAATTTGTCCAAGTATTGTAGTCCCATACATACTGATTATCAACTCTCTTCAGTTGATAGGGAGTTTCTTGACCTTTAGGCTTCCATGATTGCCTTTTCTTTTTGCAGCATTCAAGAGTTGTGTGCCTATTCATTTTACAAGTAGGATAGGTGTTGTCCATGTAGGTTTCCTTCTTTGGTTGTTTCATCTCAGACTTACATTCATATTTTTTATGTCCTTTCTTGTTACATTTATAACATAATCCTATGAATGAAGATGTAGATTTAGGAATACCTTTCATTTTTCCTCTGCATAAATTTAATGTATGACCTTTCCACAGTGATTGCATGTAAGCTTTCTTGGTCTTGAATTTGTATAGACATTCTTTGGATCTGTTTGATTTGATGATTCTCCATTCTCGGTAAAACCTAGACCAGTATTGTTGTTGACTTTGTGTTGTCCTTGTTAGGAATAAGGTGTCTCAACCTTGGAAAATTCATATTCTTATTATTTGTTTTGTAAAATGTATTTCTTGCAAATAATGTAATTAAGTGTGAGTGTACATGTCTAGTTGGCATGTTGATGTGTCACTCCACTTGATGTTTCAGCATCTTGAATTGTGTGTAAGGAGATCATGGCTGAAACGGTTACGACAGATTCCTAAGACACGTAAGAGCTATTTTTAGAAGTTTTAATGATGGGTGAAGACATGCAAGACATGTGGAAATTGATAAAGTTGAGTACTATACACTCTTCCACAATTAGGGTTCCTATTTTCTCAGAGAATGGTAAAACCCTAATACGGATATCTTTGAAAGTTGCCCTAAAAAGGAAAGTGCATGATATAAGCATTTTAAGGGTTGCAGACAGATATAGAAAAAGAGTGTATTGTTGGTATGATATCGGGATACTGGATTTGTCTTTGAGTGTCGATTGTCTCCTGAAAGAACTTGCATTGCAAGTGTGTTGTAACCATTGTGTTGAAGATAATACATTGTGCAGGTTTTGGAGTGCTGGGGTTTTTTACCAAAGGTTTTCCCCAGGGTAAATCATTGTGTCATTCTCTATTTTTTGTATGCATGGTATATGGCTGCAATATCATTGTTAAAGTAGTTAACGAATCTAAAATTGTAAGGATTTAAAATAATTTGCACAATACTTTCATTTTGAGATTAGTGTAGGAAGTTGTTTCCGCACCTGAGTTTCCTTACAGTCCTTCAAGAAAATCATCCATTCTTTTATTGTTTTCTTCAGCTTTCTTTATAATTTCATTATGTTGTTGCTGAATTCTTATTTCATGTTTCAACTTTTCATTCTCATCCCTCAGTTCACCGATAGCTTATATTCTTTCAATGAGTTCAACATTTAGTATGTTTGCCTCTTGACTCATAAGTATAATCTGATTTGTAATCTCATGGTGATTCTCTATAAGTCTTTGTATTCCAGACTCTTTTTCTTGTAGCTTTTTGTGATCTTTCTTCTATCATCAATAGCTAGTGTTCTTTCTTTATCAACTTGTCTAGCATTTTTCATGACATCAATCATCCTTACCATCTGTGTCTCTTGACTGATTTGCAAAGATTTAACTTGTCCAACAAGATGTAGATTGATTTTAGTTAGGCTTGGGATGCTTTCTTCTGATGTATCTGAAGCTTTGCTTGTATTTGATCCTGAAGACTCAAAGAAATCTGGTATCTCTTCCTCATGATAATCTGTCTCATTACAGCGAGATGTCATATTCTTTCTTTCATCTAGCAACTGTCTCATATTGATTCTAGCTTCTTTATACTGTTCATAGAACATCTAAATTTCAAGCTTTTTATTCTCAATATTTTTATCAAGTCTATACTTGTCCATTGTATGATGTTTTATCTTAAGCCTTTAAGCTTTCCAAGAAGAGACTTAGCTCTGATACCAATTGTTGGGACTAATGGGAAGTATGTACTAAGAGGGGACGGGTGAATCAGTACCTCTAAAACTTTTGTATCCTTTAATCAATTAACCTTTGTAATCAATTGTATATCCATTCAATTTGATTTATACTATCTTGATGTGAGTTATATCAATTCATAACATTAACATACATGTGAAAATTCATAGAAACATTCATGAAAGTAATTTGACACATAACAGAAGATATGATATCGCAGAAAACTCCTGTAAGGAAGTAAAAACTGCGGTGGGGATGGCACCCACAAAATCTTCACTATCTATAGATTGGAAGGGGCCGGTTAAGGCTTACAATTTTGATCACTTCTGATGATCTACCCTGTTAAGAGCATCGGTGGAGACCTGTTAAAGTCTACTTTGTTAAGAGATTTAGCAACATTGTTGAGTGTGCACTCGGTTAAGAGATTTTTTGTTGGATTGTTAAATCCACCTTCCTTGAAAGAATTTTTACACTTTGCTCCACTTGTTAGAATGATAGAAAATTACAACTTGACCCGGTAAATGCAATCTCCTATTTCTCATACAGATCCAATTTAGTTTACATGAAAAATATTATCACCTAATTGTGATTGAATAATACTTTTGATTCTCGGTATGCTCTGTTCTTGGTTCTTGCTAACCAAATTCACCTTTTAGTTCTTGTTCTTGAAACTCTCAACCTGGTTTATAGATGTGCTCATTGGCTTCATTCATCTTCTCCTCTCTATTCACACTTAATAATGAATGATTGCATCATCTATTTATAGATGGATTGACTTTATCAAGTTTTGATAAAAACAATGTTAACTCTAAGATCAAGTTTACAACTTGTACCTAGATCTCCTAGTCTATGTGTTTTAAATCAATGAGATTGATTAAAGCACTTACATTCATGTATCTTGTCCCTAAAGAAATGGATTTAAAACAAATAAATATCCTATAAATAAAATACACTTGCTTTATCTGATGTGGAAGTCAAATCCACTTTTTGCGGGCTGCAACTGACTTTTAGTAATGTCTTTCGGTTATGCTCTAACTGTCCTTTGGTTTTTTTATGTCGGTTGCACTTTAACTATCTTATCAATCTGCACTGTATCTTGCATGTTGGGTTCCTTTGTTGAGTTCCTCTTTATCTTTCTGTTATTGCATTTTCAGTTTACACGCTAAATTGTGTCGTCGGTTCTCTTTGTACTTAGTCATCTTCGGTGATCTCTTAATATCTGATCTTCAGTTTTCTTTTTCCTGTCTTTCGGTGTACGCTTACCGAAAGTGTTGTTTACATACTAATGGAAAATTAATGTCATCAGGTGGAACCCTCTTTGTAAGGTTGTCAACACAAGGAGCAGAGTGTTGGCAAACTTGTACATCATCAAAAAAAGGTTGGAGCAATTTAGGAGTAGCAGTTGGAGGAGGGTCTACGTGGCCAAAGGGGGCCAAATCAACTTCAAGAGGTGGAGTTGGGTCCACAAGGTCTGAGGAGGTTGAATTAGCAGTTAGACCATCATCATCAACCTGTGAAGAGTCATCAGAGGAAGAATCAAAGGCCAAGATGGTCAAATGAACATCATTAGTGTCTTTCCACCAAGGGGAAGCACCTTTATGACCTGAGAGAGAGAGAGAGAGAGAGAGAGAGAGAGAGAGAGAGTAATTTGTAACCAAATGACCAATAGAGAAGCACCACTAACATCGAAAGGAGAAAGCCTCATAATCTAGCAATTGAGTCCATTGTCTATCCCTCATATTTAATTTTTGTTGGTTATGTAGTTCATTATGGATAAAAATTATAATTTTTATAAAATTATTTATTGATAATAAATTACTTGAATTTATTTGAATATTTAAATATTTTTGAAAAAATAATTTTTTTAAATGAATTAAACTATAAAAATTATTTAATCAATTTGATTGTGATAAAATAGATTAATTAGAGTAATATAAATTATATTAATGAATTGACGTGTTTAATGATATTAGGTGTTGGAATGAGTGCGCTAGTATAAAGATGGACATAGATGAGATAATTTCAATGTCTACAATATGAAAATTGAAAAACCAATAAAATGGTCAAAAATTATAAATGCACAAATGAAGAATGAATGTAAAGAAGATACATCTATTTGACATTAATAGTTACATTTAATCTTTTAAATGAAGATGGATGCTTATTTTCACATATTTTAATGTAGAGACGTGTAATTTCTAGAGTCCATCATGTTAAATTCTTGCATTTTTGGATTCAGAATAACGCAATAGCTAGAGAGAAAAAAATCATATTATATCATCCTAATATCTTGCCACATGATTCATCTTTTTCCCCATGATGGATCATGTAGCATGATCCCAAACATTGATGATGATAAATCATACACATTTTAATCTAAAAATACAAGAATTTAATACTTTAATATTTTTTCCATTGATTTATATTAAAATACAATATCTACAACAACAAGATCACCCCTCATGAGCAGAGCCCAGAGATCAAAGACAGACGAGTAGAACCCAGAAAGCAGAAAGCACAAAGAAAATGCCTATTTTTGACTAGGTATTTGTAACAAGAACATAAAATCAAGCAAAGCATCTTTCATGAAAAGCACTGAACAATGGAGTTAGCGAGTATACCAGTATGCCATCAATTGTGTGCTTCTCCTGAACAACTCTTTCTGCAACTGCTGAGTCCAAATAAAATACAAATCCAAATCCCTTGGAGCGACCAGTGTGTCTCTCCTTCATGATCATAGCATCCACAACATCTCCATACTTGACAAAGTGCTTCTTCGTCCCCTCCTCTATAGTCTCCCTTGAAATTCCACCAACAAACACTTTTCCCTCCTTTGATTCCATTCTAACCAAGCTGATTCCATTCTAACCAAGCAAGAGAAACCCAGATGATATTTTGTCGTGTGACAATAACCCAAATCAGATTTTTTGTTATACAGGAGTTGGAAGAACAATATTAGGATTCCACAAGTCCTATACCTTGTAAATTGTCAGATTCTTTACCATTGTACAACAAAGAAGGTTTCAGATTTTTTTAAAACCCAACAAATTTTAAAGAACAAAGAAGGTTTCAGATTGTTTGGAGACCCAAAAAGATGAATCCTATTGCCAGAATTTGCTCCAAATGCAATTCCCTTATGGTATTTCATGTGAGTGGTTACTGTAACAATATGACTGAAGGCAGCCAATTGTTTTGTAAGTGGCATTTTTAACTATAAATGGGCAGTCCTCTCTTTTCATTTGTAACCTTACACCTACTATAGTAGAAATTTGATTGAGTTATTACGGATTCAAATCCTTTGAAAATCTCTCAAAACCAGACATGATTGAACCTGTGGAGCCTGCAGATCTATAAATCATTAAGAGAGATATTTTTTAAGCTAATATTAGCCATGTGGGAGTATCCATTGTGTTAATTTATTTGTTTAGTGAGATGAGAAAAACTATATATATATATATATATATATATATATATATATAAATTTTCTATGATTTTATATATTAGCACTTGCATCAACAAGGTGCAATGGTTGCGTGGATAGCAAGATATACTTTGTCTAATATTTTCAATAGTATAAAAAAGTTGGAAGAAATGATCATTTCCTTTGCTCGGAATAACTATTTTGAAAAGTGTTTTGGTGGTCTACAAATGTGAGAAAAGAAACAGAATATGAATGAATGGAACATATTATTTAAGCTGACAAGCCTTGTAAAAATGCTTTCGGAATACAAAAGTGCCTTTAAAATGTATATAAATAGCTCTCTTCAAACCCTACAAAATCAAAGTAGAAAAACTATTAGAAGGGTAGATAAGGTGTTAAATTTTGAGAACAATTAATAAATTGAATCAATGAGTAAGATGGAAAATTTTGTAAGGAGAAAATTAGAGAGATTTCGAACATTTAATGCCTTAAGAAAATGGTTCTATCAAGTTGTGCACCTTGATTTGTTAGAGAGAGAAATGTTGCAATCAGACTTCCTCTTTTTTCATTGAAATTGTGTACGAGTTGTTTTGTATTTTGGAATATCTCTCGAAGGAGAACATCGGTTGAATGCGAAGGTCGTTTAATTATCTAACTCGAGACATGGCTATGAATGTCAACACTTGCCTCTTTGTTTTGCCCAATGTCGATTGTTTCTTTTTGTAATGTTAGTCCTTGAGATTTGTGTATAGTTATAGTCCATGCCATTGTGAGTGGTATTGCCTTTGGCTGCCCAGTGATAAAGGAATTATTGGCACAATCCCGCGGTCATCTTGGTTCCATGGTAGCCCGTTGTTATCCTTTCACGTGGTCTCCAAAATCTTTTTGCATTGTTTTGTGCCATAATATCTAACAAACATCCCACTCTAACTGAAAATAAGTCTGTTGTTGGGAAAAAATTTCATTGCGTGCTTAAGAATACAATCATCTATAGTGATATTACATTGCACCAATATGTCCATGTATCAAATGTAATTTTAAGTATGCTATTTGAGAAGGTATTTTTTGTCGATGATGATTGTCCAACCATAGTGATATGAGTGTGCTTTGATAAAATGGGTCATGAAAATCATCATACAAATAACTTCCAGAATTTTATATTTTGATAAGTTGGTTCTTACCGTAAATCTACTTGTCAACGCTTGGAGAAACAATAGAAACAACAATTTAGATGAATAGTGAACAACACATTGAAGCAACTAAATCTATTAGAGGAAAATGGCAAAAAAATCTCAATTTTAATTCAGCAATAAGAGCCATGCTTAAAAAAATCAACCAATGATTTTATTACAATATAATATTTATTTAGTAGAAGAATTTAAATGTTATTTTAAGAGTAATATCTAGCTTTTGAATTATAAGCAACTCTGGACATAATTTGTTTTAGGTATAAAATCTGTAAGATAGTATAATATTATATAATAAATTATTTTAATGACAGTAATATTTAAAATAATAAAAAATAATATAAGAATATTAATTATAATTTAATAATTGGACTCAATTTTTTCCTCTTATTATACACCTTCCAGTTGCATTTTTCTTGAAATTTTCAACAAATCCAATTTGTGCATATCTGGCGATCATTGCAGTTCAAGAGACCACATTTCTTTGAGGCATTATGTTAAACAGTTCATGTGCCTTGTCTATGCTTCCACATTTTGGATTCATGGCTAGAAGGGCAGTTGTAAATACTTCTCTTATCTATTATGCTTTGATGGATGCCCATACCCTTTGTTGGCTAGGATGGTCTTACGCCTTCTAACTGCATTTTCTTTACTGGTTTTAAAATTCTTTCAACAAATCCATCTTTTACATATCCTGCAACCATTGCATTCCATGACATGTTATATCTTTGAGGCATTTTGTCAAACAGTTCACATGCCTTCTTCATGCTTCCACATTATGCATACCAAAACAGTTGCAACAACAACATCTAACAAAACATCTAAAAAATTAAACCCCACAAAACTTCAAAGAGAAGACAATTGTATATTTGTCACCACCGTATTTAAATATTATCAATGCAAAATCTTCTACCAAAAAACATGAGGGAAAACCGTAGCAATCATATACCAGGAAGACTAATCACCTACTCTCTCCTCAATATGACAACAACAACATCAATCACAAAACTCCTTGCTGGTCTTTAGAATTCCCAAATAATTATTTTGCATGTCCCTTCTAATAAACTCCTTCACTTGCTGAATAAATGAACAAATCTGGTGCAACATGGTGTGTGACCCCTTCTACTGTTGAAAATGTAATCAACACTTTACACGCTTGGAAAAATTTGTGGAATATGATTTTGACACTCGTGGATTATTCACCTTTATATGCGAAAGAGATCAACTTCAGTATTTAATTGATCTAACTTTGTCATCGTCATCGATAATTTGAAGACAATCGTATAACAACCTAATAAACAAACTCCAATGGCCTCTAAACAAATTACTCTTTTGCCTCAAATTCAAATTCCTCCTTTGAATCGCTTCATGATAGACAAAATATAAAATGATTTTTCTCACTCAAAAATCCAATGCCTTCTACAAAACCTCACACTATTATTTCACAAGTCGAACAACCCTCTTAAGGAAGCTATGGAAAAGTGACTATTTTTAAAATCTAATATCTTCAAAAAAAAAATTAAGATTTAAAAAGGGATATATACTTTTGACATGGATCTATGAATTGGTGAGGTGCATCAAACATTCAACAATACTACCCTAATGAGGTTTGAACTTTGTTAGCAAAAACAATGACACCACAACTTAACCATCACACTATGCCACTATTAGAAATACTACTTTATAATGTTTTTAATAATAAAAGCAGCAAAACAAGGGTGTTGACCCTATACAAAGACATGCAAATGGGCCACTTACAACTAGTCAAGAATAGACCACAGATAGCAAAGGCCAATATAGACCACTTAAAACACACTAGAAGAACAGTTATTAACCCACATCAAGGATTGGCAAATATTTCACCCGCAACTCAGGGAAGAGTTTGGGAAGAGGACAAAGAATGTTCTTTCCTTTGTCAACAAACAATAGTCTAGGCAATACTATCATTAGAAACACATCACTAGGGGGAGCAAGTGTGGAAATCCCCTTAGTGAGACTGTTAGCACAAGGAATAGAATGTTGACAAGGTTTATTAAAAGCTCCCTGGGCACCCATACATGCAATTACAAGTGTGTACTATAGTAATCCTTACAACGTGTGATAGTAGGAACTAAGACATACTAACTCTAAAGTGAATCATTCTCAAACATATCATAGTAATTCCAAAGAATATTATGTCATATTATTGTGAATATCTAGAATTATGCATCTCACCTCCATTTAAAATTGACTTAATACAAAAAAAAATCAAAATCTAGAAACTATGTTTACACATATTTATTATATGGTTACATTAAAAAAATTCAAAAGTGTCAACTCCCAAAATAATCCAAATGGTTCACCCACCAACAACTAGAAGTAAAGACTCTCCAACAACTTCCAGATTGGTTGTGAAGCAAATTGACAAAAAGAAAGATAAAATGGTTAAGAACTTAAAGAAAATATTGTCGGTTACTGAAGAGGAAACTGAGCAAAAGGAAGAAACCAAAGGACAGTCACCCGTCGGTGAGGCTATACAGGAAAGTGACTCTGATTCTACAGAGTTAGATACTCCATTGCCAACACCTGCAAAGAAGCCAAGAACCATAGCTGCTTCTAGGACAAGAAGCCAAACAGCGAAGGACTCAACTCCTTCACCCTTGAAGAAAGGACAAGTGAGAACTTACAAGAGGAAACCGGCCACACAAAAAAGAGGGCCAACAAAGAGAAGGAAGTTCATAAGAACTCGAGAAGATATTGAGGACACTAAAAAGATGAAGGTGTACAAGCAGAAAAGATTAAGGTTCCAGAAAGCATTGATGAGGTATGCAAATTTAGGATCTATTACAGATTCTAAGATAAGAAGATGGCTAAAACTGGATCCAGAAGATCAAAACATATTTGAAGATGCCATCATTGTAAAGATGTACAAATTCAAGTACGTACCAATTCAATTTGAAGGTAATAATGTACCAAAGGAACTCTTGGACATATTATATGTCAGATGGTCATTTGCATTAAAGAAAGAGAAGGAGATAAGAGAAAGAGTACTTGTTTCTCTTATGCCTCCTGAATCCAAAAGGGAAGAAATTGATGAGATGATGGAGAACCATAAAAATGAGTTCTCATCCAAGTTGAGAGCCTACAAATTTCTTGAAGGGAGGCTTATAGAGCTTGAAAAAGAAAGTCACAAAACTTGGAGTAAAATACTCAATAGACCTATTGAGGAAGCAAGCCCCGAAAAAGAACAACAACAACAAGATGACAATCAGGAAACTCAATAACACATAATAATCAAAGATGTAGAAGATGACACATCGGTCGAGTTGGATAAAGAAGAAATGGACACAACCAGAAAAAAGACTATGGACATTGCAGATGAAACATAGTCGGACACTACTAAGGATGACATTGTGGATAACACGGTCATTGACATAACCGATGACCCAGCAAAAGAAATACAAAAGGATGAAGATGTCATTGTTACAAAGGACAAGACCAATGAACGAGACACAACATTTGACACTTCACAAGTGAACATACCAGTCAATGTGCTAATATTGATGCAAGCCATCAATATACTTCAAGAAACAGACAAGTCACCTGACAAAGATTCAAGCATTCCTGAGGATGCAGGGGAAGAAGGGAAGAAAGACAACACCAATGAACATAATATCATCATAGATACTCATACTATAACCGAAACTAACAAGGTTTCAGAAGGAGATTTACAGAAAAAGATGGAGACACCACTGAGAAGGATGCACAGAAAAAGGTTGATGTGGAGATGTCTACTAAAAACTGACAAGCTAACACTGATGCATAGCAGCAAAAAGAGGCAACACCACAAGTCACTTCATCTAGTACCACAGACAAAGCTGAGAAGATGGCTATGGTTCTGCACTCAAGTGAAACTCGGAAGAAGAAGAAGAAATCCAAAAAGAGTAAGTTGGAAGTCACTCTAGATGAAATCATTGAGATCCCCAAATGTGACCCAACTACACTTGACTATGAAGCAATGAAAGAATATGGTGAAATATGCCAGAGGAAGGCATCATAGGAGAATTTGAGGAAGCAACATCGAGACTCCATGGTGCTAGAAACAACTAGGGACATCTTGCACCAGATTGTACTTGATGTTGATGTTGATCAGACTAAACCGATTCTTGATCAACTAGCCACTCTCACAGAAGCCATTACAACGCAGAACATTAATGAAGAGAAGGAAATTGAAGAGAGAGCAAAGCATAAATATCAGCACAAGCTTATTTAGAAAATCAGCCAAGAAGTGGTAGTCAACAAGGTAAAGCTTTCAGAATTCATAAGTGAATTAGATCCAATAATTTTTGAAGCTATTTCCTTGATTCAAAAATTGAGCACCATTGATAAATTCACTAAAGATCATAGTGAGATTCTGATCTAGCTAAAAGTACTAAAGGCTTAACCACAGAGGAAAATGCAATAAAGTTGCATTATGAGAAGATTATTGAGATCAAAAGGTTAAGGAAAGAACTGTGGGGAGTAGAGACACAATTTAGGGAAGAGGTCACCGAGATCTAGGCTCAACTTCTACCAAATCTAACACTACTTCAACAGCATATCAGTTTGGTATGACAACTGATAGCCACCCCCAAGATGTCTGTAGTAGACAGCATCTACGATATGCACTCAAGGATCACTCTCGAGCACATGGCTCTAGAGAATTTGAAGGACCAATGGGGGAAAATGATGGAAGACATGAAGTCTTCACCTTCTCACATTTTTTATAAGCTCTAAGGTATACATCTTTGCCCTTAATATCAAAAAAGGGGGAAAATAATGATATGTACACATAGGCAACTATACAGTACTACAGAAGAGGGGGAAAATAATGATATACCGGCATATACATAGGGGGAGTCATGAAATGACTAAGGATTATATGTGTTGTACATACTTAACATTTTGTTAGTATTTTTCACATATCAGTTATTGATACTAATGTCAAAGGGGGAGATTGATGACATTAATTTTCCATTAGTATGCAAAGAACACTTTCGGTAAGCATACACCAAAAAATAGGATGAACAGCAAACCAAAAATGAAGATATAAGAGATCACTGAAAACTGACAACACAATTTTGTGTGTACACCAAAAATACGAAATGGAAAGGATAAAGAGGAACCCGGAAGTGGAACCCAGCAAGCAGAATATAATGCAAACCGAAAGAACAGTCACAAAGGAACCTAAAAGATAGTTCAAGAAGGAACATCGAGAATCTGTCTAATTGACTTCAGAGCATAACCGACCGACAGGACCGAAAGTCAGTTACAACCCGCAAAAAGTGGATCTGACTTCCATGTCAGATAAAATAGTCATGTTCTATTTATAGAGTCTTGATTTGTTTTTAAAACCATTTATTTAGGGACAAGAAACATGAATGTAAGTGCTTTAATCAGTCTAACTAATTTAAAACACATAGACTAGGAGATCAAGGTAAAGTTGTAAACCTGTGATCTTAGAGTTAACATTGTTTTACGTAAAACTTGATTAGGTCAATCTATCTTATAAATAGATGATGAAATCATTTATAATGAGAGATGAGAGATATGATGTGAGAATGGATGAGAGGATGAATGAAGCATACGAGCACATCTATGGATGAATTTGCTTTGCAAGAACCAAGAATAGAGGCTACCGAGCATCAGAGGTATTATTCAATTACATTAGGTGATATATTTATTCATGTAATCTTAAAGGGATTTGTAATCGGCAATAGGAGATTACATACACCAGGTCAAATTGTAATTTTCTTACATTCTAACAAGCTAAGCGAAGCGTAAAAATCCTTTCAAGTAAGGTGGATTTAACAGTCCAACTATAAATCTCTTAACTGAGTGCACACTCAATAGTGTTGCTAAATCTCTTAACAGAGTAGACTTTAACAAGTCTCCACGGATACTCTTAACTGGGTAGATCATTAGAAGTGATAAAATTGTAAGCCTTAACTGGCCCCTTCAAATCTGCAGATAGTGAAGAATTTGTGGGTGTCATCCCCAACACAGTTTTTACTTCCTAATAGGAGTTTTTTGTGATATCATATCTTGTGTTATGTGTCAATTACTTTCATGAAATTTTCTATGAATTTTCACATGTTTGATTAATTTTATGCATTGATATATCTTACTTCAAGATAGTATAGAACAGATGGTTGGATAAACATTTGATAACTTAAAGGATAAAGGTTAAAAGATACAAAAGTTTTAGAGGTACTGATTCACCCCTCCCCTCTAGTACACACTTCCCATTAATTCCAACAATTGGTATCAGAGCTAAGTCTCTTCTTTGGAAAAGCTTAAAGGCTTAATTCCAACAGAGCACAATGACTGAGCTAGGGATTGTCGACACATTAACGTATTGACCGAGTAATTATATCAAATCGAGGCTGGCTAAAATGATGAGCTGGCATTTGATGATTCTGAGGTAAATGATAATATTTTTTATGATGATCAAACAGACATGAAAAATCAAGGAAGATTGGACGATGAAGATTGAAATGTGTTTTTGACACAACCATCGAGGAAGGTTTAAGCGGAAAAGCCAATGATGGAGATTAAGCAGCAAAATCTAAGGGATGGAAATTAAATGAGTTATGATGTTTATATAAGAGACAAGAGATTCATTATGAATCACATGATGCTATGATGTGAACATATGCAAATTTTATGCATGACTGATCAAACTGGTTAAAGACAGAACCAAGCATTTCTGCAGACATCATCGAGCGACAGAGGAAAGAGCATTAACCGAGAAGAACAAGTATGAAGAATTAGATGAACTGAAGTGAATAAATTGATCAGAGGTATTATGTACTTAGCATAGATCTAAAAATCTACAAACAGAGTTGTATTTGAACCAGATCATTACTGTATCAGTTTAACCATTGTTACAGATAAATCTCTTAACCGAGTAGGATATGAAAGTCTCTATTATGACATTCTAATGAATGTTGAGTGTTTTCTTGATGGCCCCATAGTGAATGATAGGCCAAGAGAGAATTTTTAGTTTTAAATCCTTTCACCAGGTCACATTTAACAATATTCATTGTAACCTTTAACAGGGTTGGCTCTTAACCGATCTCACTTCAAAAGAGTGAAATATTTTGGGTTACCAGTCCCAGGTGGTTTTTCCTTTAGCAGGGTTTCCACATTAAAATTCTATGTGTTCATGTGTATGATTGTTGTGGATTGTTATTTTACTTTACACATTACTTTATTTGTATTGATCGGTAATCATAGTATTGATTTACTGTTACTTGGTAGATCACTAGATAACTTTATAGGACTAAAAGTTTGAGATCACAGTATACATTTCACCGAGTTGATTTTGTTGGAGATTTGCCTTTGTGAAAATAGTTGACTATATGTTTGTCATTGATGACAACATATAGTATATAGCAGTGTCATGTACGCAATTATAATTATGATTATGTTGAAGCCGTGTGCAGTTATTATCATGTTGTAGATATGTTCTTCATGCTATGTGCATACACACAGATTCAATTATGCAGTTACAGTTGAGTTATGTTGATTTGTTTGTCAATCACAGTTTCTGGAGTTTGTTTGGTAAGAGCCGTCAGTAATTACATTTTTTCTTCAGTTGCGCTTCTCTATGGGATATGCATGTTCAGATTCATGTTTAGTTATGAGTAAAAGATAATTATCCAAAGTCACTAATCATGTTTCATCCAAAGCATGAAATTTGGATAATCTTGGTGAAGCCGACTATGTGAAGTGATGCGTCTATTCATTCTGAGTTGCGCAGTTCTAGTTATGTTGCATGCTTAGTTTAGCCGACAAGAGAAACATTGAAGGGATTCCTACAGCTGACGTGATCATATCTTTTGGAGAAGATACATATAGCAGTTCATTTTGTGATTGCTAAGTGTGAATGATAATAAAAGGGATAGAACAAGAACAGAGTAGAATGTTGATTGTTTTGGGATAGTAAATCTATTTCATTCATCAGATAAAGATCTATGTGAAGAAGCATAGAGTGCATACAATACATTGGAACTGATCAAGACAGTAGGTCTACTCAAATAGTTTATTATCAGATATAGTGTATATATGTTTTACCGAAGCTTGTAGCCTTCATCATTTTAGCAGTGAGCTTTTTGACAGTGAGTCCTCACCCCTAACAGGGTTAGTTGTAAAAAACTCCTAACAAGGTCTGACCCTTAACCAATTCATTGTACTTATTGCATTGTAAAGATCAACTCCTAACAGGGTTGTAAGATCTTCTAATAGGGATCATTATACTCACGTACAATTCTTTATGGGTGCTAATTCTTTATCTTATTGTGCATATGCTTAATTACATTATGTACTTAATTAGAGAAAATAATTAAAACTAGCTGATAACTAATTCACCCCCCCCCCCTCTCAGTTATCCCTTGGGACTATTCCAACAATTGGTATCAGATCCAAGTGCCTTGGAGAGAAATCCTAATAGCTTAAGGTAGATCAAATAGCGTACTTCAAGAAAGAGAGTCCTAAGTTTGATGGAGAGAATTATCTTGACTAGAAGAACAAAATGATAACACATCCTCAGTGTGTTGGTTTTGAGATCTATGAGATTTCTACTCATGCAATTGATATTCCCACCTTGAAAGACCTTGTAGAATAAGACTTTACTAATAAACAAAAGGAAGTATTGACCCAGAATGCAATTGCCAAAGAAGCCCTAATCAATTACCTATCTGACAGTGAATTTTCCGAGATCAAGAAGGCAAACAAAGCATATTCAATATGGAAATACCTAGAAGACATGTTTGATGGAGACATCCAAGCCAAGAATGCACGTAGAAAGACATGGAAGAAAAGATACAACAATCTAGAGATGCTACCTAACGAAAACATCAGAGCTTACAATCAAAGGATTAATGAAGCAGTCTCAGGAATCAGGAACAATGGTGGAGAAATTTCAAAGGAAGATATAATGGACAAATTAATGACTACATTGACAGCAGATTATGAAAGCAAGATAAACATCTTGGATGAAACAATGCAATTCTCAAAGGACTTCAAAAGAGAAACCTTGATTAGCAAAATATCATCATTTGAGATATCAAGATTGAAAACAGAACCTAAAATTGAAACAACCTTCAAAGCCTCAGTCCATGGTAAGAAATCCTTGAGCATTTCTAGTAATAATGAAAAAGAAGAAGTTGATACAGAAGTAGAAGAAATCATTTCTATGATTGCTAAGAAAGAAAGGAAAGGCAAAGGAAAATATGAAGGGCAACTACCATTCAAATGTTTTTCATGCAACAAAGTTGGCCACTTTGCATCCAAGTGTCCTACAAGAGTCAAGAAGTACAGATCAGATTACAAACCCAAATATACTAAGGAATGCTATCATGTTGAAGATGGTGTGACTGATGATGATTCAGGAGAAGATGAAATTGGATTCATTGCAATTAAAGATAATGAAAAAATGATTGATGAGATAGTAATTGAAGATGAAAAGAAAGCACAAAAAATGGCTTTACTTTCACAAGCTGACATCAGAACAGACTGGGTCATAGACAGCGGGTGTTCAAATCACATGAGGTGACAAAGAAATATTTGTACATCTAGATAAGTACAAAGGAGGCTTGGTCAAATGTAGAGATAACACTCCTAAACCTATCATAGGTATAGGATCTATCACCTTAGATGGAAAGAACAAGACAAATGATGTTTTATATGTCAATGGCTTACATCATAACTTACTAAGTGTTGGACAGTTGCTTGATAAAGGATATCAGTTGGAATTCAAAAACAATAGGTGCATCATTAATAACAAAGAAGGTGACATGATTGCATCAGGTTCAAAGACCAAAGGTAATGTTTTTCAACTTAACTCTAAAGTAAGTTGTTTTTTTGCAAAAGTGGATGACAGTTGGTTATGGCACAAAAGACTTTGTCATATCAATTTTGATAACAGAGTAAAGATAAGCAATGTAAAGGAAGTAAGAGACCTTTCTAGTATTGCAAGACCGGTTGATACTATGTGCAGGGAATATGTGATGGGAAAGTATGTGAGGACCTCATTCATAAGCAAATAGAACTCTGCAGAGAACAAATTAGATCTAATACATACAGACTTATGTGGACCTACTCAAACAAGATCATATTATGGTGAAAGGTATTTTATTTTGTTTGTTGATGATTTCTCCAGAATGATGTGGGTTGCGTTCTTAAAAGACAAATTTGAACCTTTTGAAAAGTTCAAAATATTCAAAGCTAAAGTTGAAAATGAGTCAGGATTAAAGATAAAGTGTCTAAGATTTGATAGAGGAGGAGAATTCACCTCTGACAATTTTTTTGATACTGCGAAGAACATGGGATCAAAAGACAACTAAGTGCACCCAGAACTCCTCAAAAAAATGGAATTGCAGAAAGGAGAAATAGGATAATACTTGACACAGTGCGCATTATCATGATTGAAGGAAAAGTTGCACACACCTATTGGAGAGATGCAGTCAATACAGCAGTCTACACTATCAACAGAATTCAACTAAGACTAGGTGCAGACAAAACACCTTATGAACTTTGGTTTGGTAATGTACCTACAGTAAAATACTTCAGAATATTTGGAAGCAAGTGCTACATCAAGAGAGATGATGGTGTTGTAAAGTTTGATGCTAGAAGCGATGAAGGTATTTTTCTTGGTTACTCTACTAGGAGCGAAGCTTACAGATGTTTTAATTTAAGGTTGACAAAAATTAGTGAAAGTGCTCATGTGAAGATTGATGAGAAATTCATCATTCAAGAGAGATATATGAATATGCACCTATGATTGAAGATGAACCTAGACCTATAAATAAAGAAACATTTATTGAAGAAATGTTTGACTGTATTGATGTATCATGCAATAACCCTAAACCAAGTCAAGAAGAATCACAGATTACAGATGAAAGTGTTACACCTAAAATCTCAAAATATACATCTAGATACCACTCTAAAGAAGATATCATTGGAGATCAGAGTAGTAAAGTTTTGACAAGATCCAGAGAAAAAGGTTCAACCATTGATGAAGAGGTATGCATACTTTCACAAATTGAACCCTTAAGTGTTGAAGGTGCGTGTAATGATTCAGATTGGAAAAGTGCAATGCAAGAAGAATTAGATCAAATAATTAAGAATGACACATGGGAATTGGTCCCTAGACCTTATGACAAGAACGTGATTGGGACTAAGTGGATATTCAAAAACAAAATGAATGAAGATAGGACAGTGATAAGAAACAAAGAAAGATTGGTATGTAAAGGATATGCGCAGAGAGAATGAATTGACTATTCTGATACATTTTCCCCTGTGAGAAGACTGGAAGCTATAAAGTTCTTTTTAGCCTATGAAACATTCAAGAACTTCAAAGTATATCAGATGGATGTCAAGTCAGCATTTCTGAATGGTGATTTGAAGGAAGAAGTTTACATAGAGCAGCCTGAAGGATACAAACTTTTAGACAAACCAGACATGGTATGCAGACTAAATAAATCCCTCTATGGACTTAAATAGGCCCCAAGAGCATGGTATGAGAGACTTGATGGATACTTAACAAAGATTGGATTCAAAAAAGGAGCAGCAGATTGCAACTTATTCATCAAAGAGACACCTAAAGGATTACTACTTGTTAGTATCTTTGTTGATGACATTATTTTTGGAGGTAATGACAAGCTTAGTGCAGAATTTGCCAAAGAGATGCAGAGTGAATTTGAAATGAGCATGATTAGACCTATAAAGTACTTTTTGGGATTAAATGTAAAGCAGACAAACAGAGGTATATTCATAAATCAGTATACATATGTAAAGGAGATATTGAAGACATTCAAGATGGAATATTGCAAGCCAGTAAGCACTCCTATGATAATAGGAAGCAATCTTTCTAAAAATGATGACTCCACAGTAGTTGACAAAACACTTTAGAAATCCATGATTGGAAAACTCATATATCTCACTCAATCTAGACCAGATATATCTAATGAAGTTGGAATTGTTGGGAGATTTGTAGCTGAACCTAAAAAGAATCACTTAATGGCAATAAAAATAATATTCAGATATCTAAAGGGAACTATAGACTATGGTTTATGGTATCCTAACTCAAAAAATGTAGAACTTCTTGTGTACACAGATGTAGATTGGGCAGGTTACGTTGATGACAGAAAGAGAACCTCGAGAGGAGTAGTATTTCTTGGAGATAGGTTGGTTACTTGGACAAGCAAGAAGCAAAACTATATTTCTTAGTCAACAACAGAAGCTGAGTATGTAGCAGCTACATTGAATTGTTCAACAATGGTTTGGATGAAACAGATGATTAAAGAATTTGGAATTCAGATTGATTATCCTATTGTCATTCATTGTGACAACACCAGTACCATTAATATGTCAAAGAACCTTGTGATGCACGCAAAGACAAAACACATAGAAATAAAATATCACTTTCTAAGATAAAAGGTTGCAGAAAGAGAAGTGAAGTTGGATTATGTGAGCACCAAAGATCAGTTGGTAGACATATTCATGAAAGCTCTATCTAAAGATACTTTTGAGTATCTCAGGAAGAAGTTAGGAGTAATTCCCTTTCCTGAGTTTGATTAGAACTCACAGAAAATGCATCAGTCCTTTGTGACTGATGAGTGGTTGACTACTCTACTTTTGGAGTAGTGCCTATGCTTATTTGTATTTGGCATCATTTTCCATTGATGTCAAAGGGGGAGTATATAGTAAGGGGGAGCATATACTCTCGAGGAGTATACAGTCATGAAAATAAAAACACAGTTAAAAGAGATGCAGCAGTGAAGAGGAACCTTTGATGAGGATATTGAGAAGATTGTAAAAAGAAAGAAGACACTTTTGGGTTGATGGTGTTTTTAATCACATTTTGCCATCAATGTTAAAGGGGGAGATTGCTGGAGATTTTCCTTTATGCAAATAGTTCACTATATGTTTGTCATTGATGGCAACATATAGTATACAGCAGTTCATTGTATCCAATTATCATTATGGTTATGTTGAAGCCTTGCACGGTTATTATCATGTTGTCGATATGTTCTTCATGCTATGTGCATACACACAGATTCAGTTATGTAGTTACAGTTGAATTATGTTGATCTGTTTGTCAGTCACAGTTTCTGGAGTCTGTTTGGTAAGAGCTGACAGTAATTACATTGTTTCTTCAGATGCGCTTGTCTATGGGATATGTGTGTTCAGATTCATGTTTAGTTATGAGTAAAAGATAATTATCCAAAGGCACTAATCATTTTTCATCCGAAGCATGACGTTTGGATAATCTTGGTAAAGCCAACTATGTGAAGTGATGCATCTATTCATTTTGATTTGCGTGGTTCTAATTATGTTGCATGCTTAGTTTAGCTGACAAGAGAAACATTGAAGGGATTCCTACAGCTGACGTGATCATATCTTTTGGATAAGATACATATAGCAGTTCATTTTGTGATTGCTAAGTGTGAATGATAAGAAAAGAGACAAAACAAGAACATAGCAGAATGTTGATTGTTTTGGGACAATAAAGCTATTTCATTCATCAGATAAAGATCTATGTGAAGAAGTAGAGAGTGCATACAATACATTGGAACTAATCAAGATAGAAGGTCTACTCAAAGAGTTCATTATCAGATATAGTGTATATATGTTTTACTGAAGTTTGTAGCCTTCATCTTTAGCAGTGAGATTTTGGACAGTGAGTCCTCACCCCTAACAGGGTTAGTTGTAAAAGACTCCTAATAGGGTCTGACCCTTAACTAGGTCACTGTACTTATTGCATTGTAAAGATCAAGTCCTAATAGGGTTGTAAAATCTTCTAACAGGGATTATTATACTCAAGTACATTTTTTTGTGGGTGCTAATTCCCACTGGGGTTTTTACCTATTTTGGTTTCCCCATAATAAAAATTGTGGTGTTGTATTCTGTGTTATCTTATTATGCATATGCTTAATTACATTTTGTACTTAATTGGAGAAAATAATTAAAACTAGTTGATAACTAATTCACCCCCCACCCTCTCAGTTATCCCTTGGGACTATTCCAACAAATTTATATGTTTGAAATAGTTTTTATATACATATAGGACAATTTGGGATTGTAAGATAATTGAGAACCAACTGATTCACCNTTTCCCCCCCCCCCCCCCCTCTCAGTTATTCTAAAAGAAAGAACCCACTCTAGAAAATCAATTGATTGAAGAAGGGCAGAGGAAAGGATTTTATATACATGACCATCATGTGTATGAGCTCCAACAATATTATGTTGAACTAGATAGATAATAGCTTGTTTCAAATGATCATTCTCAATCGAGAACAACCTGAGACATTGATCGTCCAATGATTCATCAAAGAATTCACATGAAATACCAAATGTGTTATCCATTCAACACACCTTAGAGAACATGCTACCACAACAGAAAGGAGGTTGAAGAAAGGAACAAGAAAGAAGGATAGCAATAGATCCTGAAGCAAATGTAAGAAGCAACATAAAAAAAAACCCACTAAGGAGAAAGGAATGAATCACAATAGCATGAAAGAGCACAAGGAGCATATAATATAGAGCTGAATACCTAAAATAAATAAAGAAACACTAAGTACAAATAAATAGCATGAGCTCCAGTCTAAGAAATAACAATAGTAGAGCATAACAAAATATTTGCATGTGACTATCTGGAAGGAATGCATAGCCGGGAATATTGAAGAACTGGAAGAGCTTGAAAAATCCTGCAACACACAAACCAACATAGAAGGCCCACCACAGAACTTAACAAATGAATAAATGTGCCTAATAAATAGAGAAGGTTGCCTGCAAGAAGAACACTTGAAACAACAAGAAAAGGTATGTTAAATCCATCACTGACAAAACAATGAAAAAGATAAACCTTAGCTTGGGCCGAGTACACAACCCACATGGCTAAAATGAAGAATCTAATAAATGAAGAATGGAATTTAAAAGTCATGCACAGAACGCCAAATAACAAAAAATGACAAGAATCTCATTGGACCTCTGTTAGGAAAGCTAATATCCATTTACACCACTTAGGTGAAAAACCAAAGCTCAAGAGAACTTGAAGCAAGAATTTCCAATTTACCCTATCATATGCCTTAAGCATGTATAGTTTCATAATCATAACTTAAAGTTTATGTTGTTTGATGGTATAGTGAGTTTCATGTGCCACTAGCACACCCTCGGAAGTTTCCTTTCCTGGAAAAAAACCCCCTTGTTCCCCCAAAATAATTTTATGGATCACCTTAGCTAATCTTCATACTATAGCTTTTGAATTTTTTTTCTAAATTATATTACATAGTGAAATTAGCCTGAAATCTGCAAATGTACCCAAAGCATTTTTCTTTGAAATGAGAGAAATAAAAGTAGTGTTAAATTCATTGAGCATGTCCCCACTTTTCCTTGATTCATCCAATGTTTCCCATACATCTAACCCAATAAAGTCCCAACACTTTTTTTAGAAAAGAGGTGTAAGACCATATGGGCTTGGAGCCTTATCCGGACCCATAGAGAAGACTGTTGATTTGATTTTTTCAAGAGAGAAGAGTCTTGAGAGGTAAACATTATCCTAATTTGAAACGAGCTGGGGGATATTCCTAAGCATGATCTATCTAGATCTAACCTCTAAAACTTCATCATGTTGATCCGTGACAAATAATGAAGAAAAAAAATGCATTGCCTTTTCCTGAATTTTTCCAAAATTTGATAAGGTGTTACCAAAGGGGTCTAAAATTTTGAGTATTGAATTATGGACAGATCCAGATTTTGTTGAAGAATGAAAGAAAGAAGTATTTCTATCACCATCTTTCAACCATGGTTCTCTATATTTTTTTTCTTCGGTATATTTCTTCTCTCGCCAAAATTTCTTGATAATCATGTTGGATTCTTTTCTGGTCACAGTATGAGAGTGAGTTTATGCCAAAAATGATGATCTCCTCATTAGTCTAATTTAATTGATTTTTAATGTCAACCTTGAAATTAAAAAATATTCTTGAAGACTTCTCTATTCCACTCTTTAATCTAAATTTTAATATAATAAAGTTTCCTACATAGTTGAAACATCCCAAAACCCAAAATGAAAGGCATACCATACCACCATGACATTAAAAGAGGGAGAAGAGAGGGGTCCTTGAACCACATTTTTTCAAACTTAAACGAAGCTTTAGGATTGTTTAGAGGAGCAGAAAATGCAAGTGTAACTTGAAGAGGAAAATGGTTTGATCCTAAGAATGCAAGTATTTGAGTCTTGCAATGACCATATTTTGTTATCCATTCAAGATTCATAAAGAATCTATCAATCCTCTCAGCAATGTGCATAAAATTAGCTCTTTTATTGGTCCAAGTAAACTGACCATTGGATGGCATGCAGTCCACCAGACCATATTTTGAGACAAAATCCTTGAATTCTAACAACATTTTCATAGGCAAAATTATACCACCCTTTTTATCTTATAGGGATAAAATGTCATTAAAGTACCCCCTAAGAATGGTTTGAATATCTATGAGAAGAGACACATGCTACTGTTAAAGAGACCCACAACAACTTTTTTCTAATGGTGGATTTAGGCCCATACACATTAAACCGATGGAAATAAACATTGAAGTATTCAAATTGAATTTGTTGTCAGTTTTCCTTAGCTGAAACCTTTTTCACCTTGATAATTTTTTCTTTCCACCAAATTTCTATCTCTCGGGAAGCTCCAATAGATGGGGAAACAATATAATTCCAATTTTTCCACTTGGCAAATGGTTGAAGGGATTCTAGATCTACAAACTTTGTTTCCTAGAGAAGAATGATACTTGCTCCACTTACCTTGATTTGTGATTTGATTAGGCAGACTTTGTTAGGGGCATTTATTCCCCTAACATTCCATGTGATTTCAGCTTTGATTATCTTTTTTTTATGGTCTACCAGTTTTCCTTTTGATCTTTGTAGGAGGGGTAGAAGACATGTGCCCCAAAGGGGTCTACAAAATAGGCCATGAGATGGATTTCTAACCAGAGCCTTGATTAAGGAGGGATGATTCTTCAACCCAATCCTAAAACTCGTTATTGTCTAAATATCCATTTTGAGAAAAATTTGGTGGAGAGGAGAGAGAAACAAGGGAGGGTTGATGAGAGATGGAGGCAAGAGATTTCAAAATAGAAGAGCAGGAGGAGACTATTGCTTCACAAAAATGGTAATCTTTGTGATTAACTCAGATAATCCATGGACATCTTGTTTCTTCAACTAGAATGAAAATTTTGAGTTAGAGAGGTCTTGTGACCTTATAGCCTCCTTATCTCCATTGAAGTTATCAACTTCAACACCCCCTTGGTCCACAATCTAAGATTAATCTTCATTACCTAGGTCATTTTTCTCAATTAGATTTGAGGACAGATTATTAGCAATGTTATGTTGAATCTTTTTGCATTGGGAAGTTGTGGTGACCACTCTAATCCCCAAACTTGCATTAGGTGAAGGGTAACTAATCTGGGAGGAGTAATCAATTATAGTACTATAGTAAGACCCAAGTTATTCTCATGGATAACAATAATATGATAATAAATATGGTTGATATTTCCCTGGTCCACAATTCATCAAAGCATCTCCCAAATTCTTACAATAACATAAAGAGAAACCATCCATTTTTTGCAAGTGTTGCACATGATCTAGCAATCGTATAAGACATTGTACATAGAGATAAACACTTTTCGGGTAACCATATACTATCCAAACACTTTGTATTTTCTACCATGGCTAAAGTAAGATCTGCAATGCCTCTCAACCAAATTGCAAAGTCTAATTCACATTATATCTCACCACATCACTCTAAGCATCACTCTCTAGTATTTAGATAGTGTGGTTAATGTAGAAACCAATGTGACACCCATAAGGATCACACTATCCCAAATCATTCAACTCATCAAGAACCTACTAGAAAACAATTACATAAAACCAACTATATGTTGATGAGAAGTCAAATAAGCACATAATTTGACATCCATATAAAATTGTTAAAATTCCTAACGCCTCTTGATATCCACAACATGAATCCATGCAATTTATGTATACATATGTGTGCACACACACGCTCACACACACCCACACAAAAAATGAAAATTCAAATAATTATAGATTTATTGTTCTATTTGTGTACATGTTTGTGTCTTGATAATATTATGCACATGTCTACAACTTTATCTACAAGCTTTTCTAGAGACTTTTCCACATTACCAAACATATTAGAATCAAGGTGTTATTAACCTTGCAAATCATATGTATATTTTATGTATCATCAAACCTAAGGTGCACTCAAATGCATAGGGTATAGATGTAACTAACATGATTTGTTTCTTCGTAATGAATTAATGCATTTGTGATCTCACCTGTCGAGGAGTTATGGATTAAATATGTTTATGTGGTTGCATTTTCTATTTGGGGACTCATTTATTGAAATAATGTGATGTTCATGTGAAGTTAGTGATTGAATTTGTTATTCTTAAAATATGCTCTCTAAGGTGGGCATAGAGTTTTTTTTATGATACCATGGTTCTCGTATTCATTATTTTGGTGAAAACATTTATAGTGTTGGACTCTCTTTACCTATATACTGGATTTATAGTTTCATATCATGATTGCAGTCACATTGATAATGCCAAAATATTGTTAGAGTGTAACACATAGTGTGATGATATTGTATCAATTATATAAAGATCAATTTTATCTAATATCTATTTTTTAATGAAGGGATCTCTCCAAGTGAAACATATGTTACTATGTCTTTTTTTTAATTTTATTCTTAGTGTTAATATATGTTTCTTTGCAATATATTTATTGTAATCCAATATTAAGAGATTAATCTAAGATTTGTATATACTTTAGATAATATCTTATTAAAATAGTTTCACTTTGTTACTCAACAAAACCTAAGCCCCAAAATAACCTTAATCTAGTTGCAAGAGGTCACTGGAGAAGCCAATTACTCAAAAAACCAGGCAAAAAATGTGTTTCTACCTTAAATGTAACTCCAAGCCTACAACCAAAATATTGAGACATTGAGAAAAGGAGATAGCATTTATGTCCATTCCAAATGAATGGTAGGTTTTGGTTTTTGGGCTTATAATATCTTATTTAAACAATGTATCATCTTAAAATGGAATCACTTCCATGTTAAGACAATTTAGCCCTCCTTAGGGGGCATTTTGGGTCATCGTCACATTTTCCTCTCATTTCTCTCCCCTCTACATCTTTCGTTCCTGTTTAGGACCCTGATGGGGCCTCCTCGGGCACTATTTTTCTCATCTGGCATATTTTCAAGGGGTCCTGATCCCCTAGGTCAAGGTCAACCTCAACCTTGACCTATGTCAAAGTTGACCTTGACCCTAAACTAGGTCAGGGTTGACCTCAACCTTGACCCAGGTCCCCCTTTTCAATTGGAAAGTCTTCTGAATGCCGGGAGACACTCAAAAGATTATTTTCTCACTTCCAGGTCGGCTGTTTCAGACTCTGAAGTGATGAATCTTAAAATATATTTAATCTAGGTCCAATTCTAGGGGCATATACCCAATTGAAATTTAATTCTCCTATGTCGGCCTCTCTAGCAGATTGTGTCCTAGACTTGTATTTAAGGAAGCATTCTCCTCTCATTTTCCATCACAAAATATAAGCATAATCTTCTATTCCACATGCTCTCAAACTTCCAAGTGTTCAATCAAGGTTTTCAAGTCTTGTCCTCAAATATCCAAGCTCCCTATTGAAGATCAAGGATTCAAGCATTCAAGCCTTTGAAGGGATTTGGTTCAAGCATTCAAGATTCATCATTCAAACCCTAGATCTATCCATCATGATGGTGTGATCTTCCTTCAAGATCCTTTGTGCATCTTCAAGATTCATTCATTCTTCCTTCAAGGTGGATTCCAAACATACAATCATAGAGGTTTTGATCTACATTTGTGGTTTCTAATGTAGAGTTTAAGCTTTCATATTAACATACTTGTTTACATTCGAAATATAATTTCATATATATTGTATATCATAGCTTCATTGATAGATCTACTTCTACTACTTGCTGTAACCACTCTAATTTGGTCTTCTCTGACTAGGAACCCTATTTTCCCTAAGTGTGATCATACCCCCAATTATGTCCAGATAACTCTTCAATTGGCTGGCATAATTCTTTCAGATCAGATTTAATCTCCTAAGTGATTTAATCACTCAATTTTATTAATCACCTTAGCCAATCAAATCCAATCAATTTAATACAAATCAATACCTGGCTAAGGTAATTAATTTAAAAGGACTTAAATAAAATCCTAATTATATCTAATCATTTGAAAAAAGCCTATTTTATAGCCTAAATTAATCTAATTAATTGGCTATAGTCCTAATTAATTATCTAAAGCAATAAAAAGCTTAAATAATTAATTTCCCTATGTTTGAATGAATATATTAAATATAATTCATTTCATTAATATTCCCTTTAACGCCTAACCTAACCTACCTCAACCACCTTAACCATGGGTTCAAACCCATCCCAACCTATTCCCCCAATGCTAAGTCTAATCCTAATCTTAATTGTATCCTAACCCACTTCCTAATGATGTCACATTCCTAATTTTGTGATTAAGAATCCAACCCACTTGAGAAAGTCAACTTTTTCAAGCTTGACTTTAAACCCTCACCATGCCTCTTAAATGCTTGCATTTAATGCATATGCCTTCCACCATGCCTCATTAATGTCTTTGGCATTTAATGCCTCTTACACCTCATTAATGATTTTTACACCTCCATTAATGAACCTTGTCTCTCTCTCTCTCTCCACATTTCTTATATAAATAAGATGAATTTTGAGCACAAATGGCCCTTAATTTTAGAATTGAAAGCATTGTTATGTTGTTTGGATTACTTATAAATCCATATTGCATCTTAGATTTAATGTTATGCATTGTTATTATCTTACTTTTTAGAGCTAATATGCATGCTTAGTGAGCATTTAGATTATTTTTTATTCAATCTTTCATTCTTAGGTTGTATATATCACTAATTTGTGCATAATCTGAGGGCATGATTATGGCATTCTTCAAACTCCTCCTAGATAGGAAGCAATAGATTGGTTTTAGTGTTTAGCTTGGAACTCTTTCTTTTTATGCTTGTTTTCACTAATATAATGATCTATTGAAGTTTTGTGTTGCAGATAACAGGTGCACTATTTAACACAAATTTCTGGCACCCACTGTGGGGCTCGATTTCGGATTTCACCTCATTTCAAGTTTTTTTTTCACTAATTTTTCTTCCCAGATTTTAGGTACAGGCTCATTTTTGGTCCTAGAGGCTCGCATCTGGGATACGCCCTTGCATCATATAAATCTAGGCTCACATCCAGTATTTCTTGAGTTATTTCTAGTACAGGCTCGCATCTGGTCAGCATTCTGTCACATCTGGTAGCAGAGGCTCGCATCTGGTAAATTGCATCATATCCTGTATTTCTAGGATCGTATCTGGTTAAAATTTTTGCATGCTCCATTGCCTAACCTCTAACTTTCTAATCAGTTTGGTTTTTTGATCTTTTGAGCAGCTTAACTAGTGTTTGCAGATTGCTGTCAGAGCTGAAAGAGTGGGGAAAAAGAATACTGACTTGTGGTTTTTCAGGTTGCAATCCCCTTATCTTGACCTCCATTTTGTTTTTCTCTTTCAAACTAAGAACATATTTCCTTCTCATTTGTTAAATCAATTAGATAAGTATGCTCTTTTCCTTTAAAGGAAAATCAAAAAATCAAACATTGATTTAAAACTTGAAAGGAATTTGGGGTAAATGAACAAAGAAAACACATTGTTTAATTCATTTTGGAAAAGTAATTGAACAAGGCAAATCACTAAACTTTGTGGGATTAATTAAACAAGCTTCACCGTATAAATTTTCTTTGGCAAGGTGATTGAACAACACAAGTCACCTAACTTTTGTGGGATAAATGAACTTCATTGTCTAATTTGGGATTTGTAATTGAACAAGCAAAGCACTAAGAACTGTGGTCAACTGAACAAATCAAAATTTTCTTTCAAGTATTTGTGTTTTCATTAAACTAGGAATATCTAAATCAGGCTCAAATAGCTTGAGGGAATGAACATTTGATTGAAGTATTTTGGGAGAAAACGGCATGGACTAGGAGAGTATGCTCTTCTTCTTTCAAAGAATTAGAAATCTAGAAATCCTACGCTCGTCAATCCTTTGTATGCTTATTTAATAGTAGAGGGCCTTCTGGTTGAGGAAAAAATCTCCCAGGATTGACCCAAGTGAGGACAAATTTTACGCCAACCCTTCCAACTCACTATAAATAATTGCTTCCTCATAGGCCAAAGCCTCGGAAGATAGAATCAGTTTTTGTTCCTGGAATTTTAACATCATTCCTTGAACATGCTTGGGTATGTGTAGAGTGGAGCTGCTTGAATCTTGCTTGCAAGACTACACATATTTGAGTACTCATATGGCTATACGCCTCAATTTTTCCTTGTGCAATTCTATGGGAGACAGTTTCGAACAGATTGCCCCATCATAAACAACGAACTTCATAGACAAAACTACCTAATTCATCTCCGAAAGGGTGACAATCCTTGTGCAAGGCAAAAAGTAATTGCCCCAAGACACTCACCATATCATGCCCTTACTTGCATTTGGAGTCAGCTAATACAACATCATGATTGGAGCCATTGTGTGCTTGGTGAAGGTTGTATTATAATTAGCATTTGAGTGTGTACCTAAGTCAACAAGAAAGGATTTTCATCCTCTACCTAGAAAATAGGATGTAAGGATGTGTTTTTTCCCCTAACAATGAAAATCTTCTTTATGTGTCTAAAAGATCACTAACAAGATAAACTCCTTCAAAACAAGCGACAAAATTCAATCCTTGGAGTACATGTGTTTTACACACATGGGAATGCCTCATAACGCAATCTGCAATCAAACAAACTTCACAAACTTCCAAAATGCATTTTACAAAACTGACAAAATCTAACACAAACATCAGAAAATCATATCCTGCATTTCCTGGCTCGTATCTGGTATTGTGAATCGTATTTGGTATCATGTATCGCATCTGGTAAGCACTTCATCGCATCTAGGGAAAAAGGTTGCATTTAGTCCATCAAAAGCTCGTATCCTGTATTTCTTGGCTTACATCTAGAAGCTCGCATCTAGGATAGTGGGAACTTGCATATTAGTTTCTTAGAAAACCTCAGTAGATTTGGGTACCATTTTGGCTTTTTAGTTTGTCCCTGTTGTCTTTTCTGGTCTCCCTATTGTTGTGTCAAAACACTTTTTCAAACATCTACCTTGCATGTCCTATTGGTTTCTCGTAATCACTAGTCTCAATACGTGTGGTCTATTCACTTTTTACAAACAACTTAATTCCCAGCTCACTATCAGGGCATTCTAACCCTTTAACGTTGGAATCATCTACTTCCACCAAAACCCAAATGACACTTCCACCTAAACACACTCACTTGAATGATTCGAGACACTACCTGACACTATCAGGAAACTTTGATAAAGTTGAGATATAACTTCTTGGTTAGCACAAGATGCAACAAGTACACTTCTAAGGAATCAGAAGTACTTCCTAAATCACTACACTTCCAATGAGGAGAAACATCTCGTAGTTCCCTACTCGATTTAGACTCTCCAAAAATGGACAGAGCCACTCACGAATGAGTGAGACTTTTGAGGAATATGATAATGGAAAAAACCAAAAGCATGAAGATAGCGATGAGGAAGAAGAACCAAAATTTGATCGTCCTATATTTGACTTGGATAGTGAAGAAGACATCACTGAAGAAGAATACAATAAAATCAAATAGAGTAAGAAATTCCAAAAGACATTGGAAAAGATAAGTGGCAAAGATAAAGAGAAATAATTTCTCCATCTAGCATCCACGGGGGTGAAATTACCTAAGGATTATGATGTTGAACGACTAAAAGAAAAGGAGGTGTCAACTCCTATATATATTCTCGCAAAACAACTCACCTTGATGCAAACTGAGCTTGCAACGCTCAAATACGAGAAGGTTAAACCTAAAATGAAATACTCTTTGGACTTCATTTGTCCATTTCCTTTTGACAAGAGTATTACTATGGTTTTGTTTCCTCCCAACATGACAAGGCCAAAATACAACAAGTATACAGGAGAAACAAATCCACATGACCATGTGAGAGAATTTTGTGCCCTAAGCATAGAATACATGCATGAACCTACATACCTCATGCGACTCTTTCCTGGAAGCCTAGGTGGAAATGCCATGGAGTGGTTCTCAAAACTTACACCTATGGTAAAAACTTTTGAGGAGTTAATTCAATGATTTATCCAACATTACTCCTATAATATATAGCATGATGTGACTATGATGGATCTGTGTAACACTAAACAAAAGACTGGCGAATCCTTTATGCACTTTCTACAAAGGTGGAGGAAAATCTTTGCACAGTATTCAAGAGCTATCCCCGAATCAAAAAAGATGGAAATCTTTGTTAATAACTTAATACCTGAATTGAACTACGCATTGCAAATGCGGGATTACCCCAGCTTTGACAAGATGATCAAGAATGCCATCTGTATTGAAGAAGTAATGGTTGAGAAGGGAGAAATCACTCTTCAAAGTGAAAACAAATATACCAACTCCAACTCTAAGCCTAAATGGTGGAAACAAAACAAAAACGTTGTCAATGATGGAGTAGTAGATGCATCTAATGTTAGCCCTAAACCTGAGGTGTTCAATCTAACAAATAGCATGCAAGCAAGCAAAGATGCCAAGGTCAGACATGGACTTCCAATCCTCAAAGAACATTCACTCCTTTGGGAGAGCCTCTTGAGACTATTTTAAAGACTCTATTAGACAACAAAGTTTTCACAATCCCCGATTCCAAACCATGGGAACTTGAAGTCAAACCCAGATGGTGGGAAGATAATTCTTATTGTGTCTTTCACAAGAAAAAAGGGCATAAGACTAACAATTATCTTAAACTCAAACATATTATACAAGACCTTATAGAAGGAGGAAAGATCAAAGTGGAAGGGCACACTACCAACGAAGACCATACAGCATTTAACAAACTATTCCCTAATTATGAGAATGGGGAAGCCTCTAAAGGAAAAGGTAATGAAGTAAACTACACCTACTCCAATAATGATAATGTGATCAATATGCTAGACATTAAAACTGAATCAATTAATGTGGTCACAATCAAAGGTGTTAAAGACACATCATCTTTCCAATCGAATGCGGTAACACGGAGTCAAGCACAAGTCACAATCAAGGGACCTAATTCCACATCAAAATCAACATCAACATCCAAGGTTCCTATTGTTACTATCCCCAAACCAACAGCAACAAAACAAACTGTTACTATTGTCGCAGCCAAGTATAACTCGGTGGATCAATTACAACAAACCTCTACCAAAATTTCCATCTTTGAGTTGCTAGAAATATCCACAGTGCATAGAGAAATTCTCGAACAAGCCCTACATTCAACAAGTGTGCCAAAGGACCTTGATATAGATAAATTCCAAGAAACGGTTAACCATATCTCAGCACCACATTACCTGTCTTTTTTTGAAGAAGATGATAAATCCTTAACACATCCGCATAATCAACCCCTTCATATTGAAGTCCTGATTCATAAATCCTGTGTTAGACGTGTATTGATAGATGGAGGCATAGGATTGAATATTTGTACCCTTAATCTAATCAGGAAACTGGGTCTCTTAGAGCAAACCATTGATTCTAGAAGCAAAATCACTATCAAAACTTATGATGAGGAAGAAAGATCCTATAAAGGTCTTATTGTTCTACCCATCAAAATCGAGCCAGTTGAAAGGAATGTCATATGTAAGTTCTGGATCTACCCTTGGCCTACAACATCCTATTAGGGAGACCTTGGATCCATGAAATGCAAGTGGTACCATCTACTTACCACCCATGTATCAAATTCCCACACAATGGCGTAGAGGTAACAATTTCTGTCGATGCCAGTTATACATGCAACAATGTTAAAGAAGGTAGTATGGTCCCACATAACAAGGAGGTTCCAAAGGAGATTGTACTGGAGACTACCAAAGACATGGTGATGGAAAGTTTTGGAAAAACCTTAAAACTTGAAGAAACAGGTATTGGAGAGTACAAGTTGGACATGACCCCATCATTAACAGAACTTCCACTATCACCAAGATCTTACGAAAAACCTTCCTTGTCTTTCACACCTATTGCATCTAAAGGGCCAAAAGTCCATAAAGCAACTAGCATGGTTAAGGCATCCACATCTTCTAAAGATAACATAGAAGAATGGGTAGTCTTGTCCTGGCTTTACAAAGGAGAAGCTGAGGTTAAACATGTAGAAATATCCCCTGAACAGTATGGTAAAGGATATGACCTCCTCAAAAAAATGGGATACAAAGGAAAAGGACCTCTAGGCGACACAGGAAGAGGACTCATTGCACCTGTGCACATGGAATTTAGAAATACCAGAGACAAAATAGGACTAGGTTTTAATAATGAATCTGACAAACTTGGTTCAAAAGATAGTCCAATCTCTAAAAAAGGGAGAGATGAAATAGAGGAAGTAGAACTAGAACAGTTGTACTATGAAAGATTATTACATGTTGGTATGGAGAATCCCGAATATCAAGGAGAGAGTTATAGTCCATGCTACAACTGGAGGAACATTAATTCCATTATAACTTCTTGGTGGAAGAATTATCCTACCCAGCCTTTGATACCCCTGAATACCAAGTAATTTGTGCTTTGAGCACCCAAGACCAATCTCAGTATGCTAAAATCATTACTTACCTCACTGACCAAACTATTGTTGGAATAGTCCCAAGGGATAACTGAGAGGGGGGGTGAATCAGTTATCAGCTAGTTTAAATATTTTCTCCAATTAATTATAGAATAACAATAAGCATTAACACATTCAGATAACACAAGATAGAACACAACAATTTTGGTTATGGGGAAACCAAATAGGTAAAAACGCTGGTGGGAATTAGTACCCACAAAGAACTGTACTTGAATATAATAATCCCTGTTAGAAGATCTTACAACCCTGTTAGGAGTTGATCTTTACAATGCAATAAGTACAGTGACCTGGTTAAGGGTCAGACCCTATTAGGATTCTTTTACAAATAACCCTGTTAGGGGTGAGGACTCACTGTCCAAAATCTCACTACTAAAATGATGAAGGTTGCAACCTTCAGTAAAATAGATATACACTATATCTAATAAATGAACTGTTTGAGTAGACCTACTATCTTGATCAGTTCCAATGTATTGTATGCTTTCACTGCTACTTCACATAGATCTTTTCTTGATGAATGAAATGTCTTTACTGTCCCAAAACAAATGACATTCTATTTTGTACTTTTTCTGTCTCTTTTCTTTTCATTCACACTTAGTGATCTTCAAATGAACTACTATAAGTATCTTCTCCACAAGATGTGATCTTTGTCATCTTTAGGAATCCCTTTAGTACTTCTTTAGTCGGCCAAACCAAGCACGCAACATAATTAGAACTGTGTAACTCAAACTGAATAGATGCATCACTTCACGTAGTCGGCTCCACCAAAATTATTCAAACGTCATGCTCTGGATGAAACATGATTAGCACCTTTGGTTAATCATCATTAACTCATAACTAAACATGAATACAAAAATTCATATCCTGAAGATAGGCGCAACTCAAGAAACAATGTAAATACATCGGCTCTTAACAGATAATCTCCAGAAACTGTAACTGCCAAAATAGATTAACATAACTCAACTGACACTGCATATCTGAATTTGCATGAATGCACATAGCAACCAGAACATGTCTACACTATGGAAATAAACACGCAAGGCTCCAAAACATCTGTACTGATAATTGCATATAAGACACCGTTGTATATTATATGTTGTCATCAATGACAAACATACAATCAACTATTTGCATAGAAGCAAATATCCAACAACTATACCCAATGATTTATCCATAAATGAAAAAAAGGGCCTTAATTAGGACAGCATCGTATTATTTCCTCATAACTAATAACTTATATAGACGAGGTCTCGATGATACACTTCTAAGATGTTTAGAACACGAAGAGTCAAGTCGTGCATTAAAAGAGGTCCACAAAGGTGTATGTGGATCACATTCAAATGGCTTTTCATTAGCTAAGAAACTTCTTAGAGTAGGTTATTACTAGCCTACAATGGAAAAAGATGCTATTCAATTTTTAAAAACCTGTCATAAATGCCAAACACATGGAAATCTCATCCATGCTCCTACCAAAGAACTCATACCTTTCATAACACATTGGCCATTTCAGCAATGGGCCTTTGACTTGGTTGGACAAATATATCCTAATTCTTCCAATGGACACAAGTTCATCATTATGGCCAATAAGTATTTCATGAAGTGGGTCGAATCTGTGCTGCTAATCAAAGCCACTGGAAAACAGGTGGCTATGTTCATTTTGAACTACATTATCTATAGATATGGGATACCCTCTTCAATTGTAACAGACAATGGGGGCCAATTTAAAAACCAAGACATTGATGACCTTTGCGAACAGTGCCACATCACTCAACATTGCTCCTCAATCTATTATCCTCAAGGTAATGGACAGGTTGAGGCATCTAACAAGAATATTCTCAAGATCCTACACAGAACTGTAAGTCTGGCAGAGACTGGCATTTACAACTAAATCCAGTACTATGGGCCTATAGAACAAGCATCAGAACACCAATGGGAGCCATGTCATTTTCTCTCATCTATGGTGCTGAAGCCGTACTACCTATTAAGGTTTAACTCCCATCTTTGTGGGTATCTTTACAAGGTCTTGTTACTGATGAACAATACCACATTGATAGGGTGAATTCTTTAGACCTACTTGATGAGTGTCGACAACAGGAATTTGATCATCTAAAGGTTTACCAAGCATGAATGTCCAAAGGATACAATAAAAAGGTCAAGCCATGACAATTTCAAGTGGGGGATCTCGTCCTAAAGGAGAATCCTAAAAACCAGCCGAATCGAGAACAGAAAGGAAAGTTTGAACCTAACTAGTTGGGACCTTTTTTTATTACTGTTACTTTTGGGACTGGATCTTATCATCTAGCTATGCCTGAGGGAGATGTCCTTCCAGATCCTATCAATAATCTACATTTGAAGCAAGTCTATGCTTAATGTTTGGCTAGCAGAGCCTGTACAGTGAAAACTCAAAAAATACCAAAAACATCAGAAAATTTATCCTGAAGAAAATTCAAAAACAATGGAAAAAGTATTGAAGAAAGGTATCCTTGGTGAAAACCTAGCAAACAGGCACCTTGATACAACAAAAATATTCAAAAAAGAAAAATAGCAAAAAATTTGAAAAAGAGAAAAGAAAAGTTCCTTGATGAAAACCTAGTAAAACAGGCATCTTGGTAGCAAAAAGAAAAAATAAGTTTTGCCAAGTGGTGAAAACCTGGCAATTAGGCATCACTTTTATTTTGCGCTCTATTTATCAATACATTGCCGATACTAAGCCTTCACGATTACACCTATGCTAAAATTTGACTTTGTTTCCTTACAAAAATCTTATCCTTGCTTGGGATTTGTCTGCATTTTTGTCTTAGGATCAAGTCATTCTGCACTAGGGGAATCTTTGCTAGTATGTCAAGTTGTTTCTGCTAGGTCATCATAGGATGGTTTGTCTTTTGATACAATGCTTCTCGATACTTGCACCAAACTGTCACTTTCACGAAACAAGGATGACACAAACATTACACTTATGGTGTTCCTGAGACCTACATTAGATTGCAAACAAGGACAAGATTACACACAGACATGGGAAACATATTGCTTGAATTCTACATTTTGATTGATGAAACTCTATTGTGCTTAAAAAATGAATCAATAGTATTTCTCAATACTACTTAAACACAGTTTGATCTTGGTTTGATTTCACTCTTTTATGTTTTGATGATGTTTTAACTGGGGCATATTAGCAGTTATAAGTTTTCTTTGATTGATTCTCAATTGATGGTTGTTATGTCTTCCAAGGTACTCCATGACATCTGTGCAAAGACAAAGAGTCACAAGGACAGGGGGCATAACATTTTCTTGGTTTTATGTGTATGGTGATTGTTCCAAATGATCCTATAAATTTCACCTAACTTAGATGTTTATGGTAAGAGCTGCCAACATGAGTGGATAGCCGCATATATCTGGATCTTTGTTATGTGTAAACTACAGTGAGGCTGAAACAATTTCATTGTTTGTTTTCTAAAAATCAGATTCTCACTAAAGTATATGAAGCATAATGTACCCAAGGATATGAATTTTCAAGGTCATTGCAGGTCCAATATGTTACCTTACACAGATTCTGATATAGTAAAAGGAAGGTGACTCACTTGTTGTCTTGGCTTCTATGCCTTGATGCCTAAGTCTATTTTTGACATTTCATCCAATAAAAATAGTATTCATACTTTCATAATATCAGTGGGTATTAGTGATGGTTGTACTATCAAGTGGTACATGTTCTGAAAAGTGCCCAATGATGATAAAAATGTTACAATATCTACAAATCAGTGACAGTCCTAAAAATATGCATATAGCTGCATTTAGGGATTGCATGATGCATTTTTGAAAGAAACAAAAGCATAAGGAATTTGAGCTCAAAAATGATTTCTAATTCGTTCATCCAAGTTAATTACATCAGATCAATATCACTGATATGCATATCGTTGCACATCCATACCATACATTTTGCATCCATAAAATGAGACAGAAGGAAAATACAAAAAACAAAGCATTTATGCATTTTATTTTACATCCTAATTACATCCATACATTTTACTTGCATCAGAAAAACTCAAAAACATATATTTTGCAAATTCACATAGTATCAATTGAAACTTATTCATATCGGGGATACATCCACAAAGCATAAATGATGTCATCATCTACAAATCTAACTCATCATGAGACCAAGATAAACATAATCACATGTGTAATCACATCTAATAAAAGCAAAGAGAACTCATAAAGGCATGTCAAAATCATAAACAGCTGCATCAGATACATATATATCAACAATCATGGTACAAGATCAACAAAATGGCAAAAGTCTGTGCAACGAGTATCAGAGTATCAGAATGTCAAAAAGAATCAGATATACATGTATAAAGTGTCATCGTACAAAAGAATGATCTCAAAAGGATCCAGATATACAATAAGATCTCAAAAATATGGGACACAATACACAATCAGCTCTAGCTTCCCCCCTCTCCCTGATCTAGAGGAGGAGGAGGAGGTACAAATGGAACCACTGGAGGAGGCATGGCCCCCTCTGACTATTGTGCTAATCATGAAAATGATATGGCTCTCTGCCCCTCTAGCACTTTCGCATGATAAAGAGCATAATAATAGGTAGCTCTCTAACCTGGGTGCATCGCAGATCAAGCTTGTGTATCCCTCTCTACTCTAATCCTCTCCAACTGTTTGTCCCTAGCAGTAATAAATGCATCTGATACAGTGATCCTGGCATTTTTTGTAGTAAGTCTGGCCTCTAATGCTATGATCTGTGCCCTGAGCTTCTCTCACTCCTGCTCGCACTGAGATAAGGGATCTCCATCCCTGCCTGAACCCCTGCCTAAATCTTGCCAGAAGGCTTGTCCTGTGGCCTCTACTATTTCCTCTGCTATCTTTGTTGCTCCCTTGTAAGTAAAGGCCCTAGATCTATACTGGAGAGCGACAAATCTAAAATGGGTATGCCAACCCTCTCTACTACTACTAGCCACCTCTCCCATACCACCCACAGTACCACCTCCCCTGTTATCTCCACCATCATCCCCATCATCTGGAGGAGGGTGCCTACTATCTCATCTACCTCCATCTCTACCTCCATCTCGCCCTCCCCTAGCACCCCTATCTCTCTGTGCTCCTCCTCTACCTCTAGCAAGGCGATCATCAGGATCGTAATCTAAAGGGTCCTCTATACGAGGAATGGCCTCCTCAAGAATTGTGAACCATGGAAATGGATACTGAAGCATCTCTATTGCATACCCATTCAAACAGCCTACATCTGCAACATCAAGCCGCAAATCCCAATCCAATCTGACCATATCTTTGATATCCTGGTGGGAGGTCTCATATCTCAGCTGTGCACCCCACAATGGTGCCTCATCACAGATCTAGTCATGGATCTGAGCATATACTGTCACATCCTGACTACTGCATTGTCCTCGGCCAAACTGTCTCAATACTCGGGTATATACAAAACACTCTATGGCATATCTGGTCCTCCCGATCAGGTACCTACTCTGGAAGAAAAATGGAACCTATCTAGCATCAGAGTTCCACTCCTCACAATCCAAATATGGCCACCATACTACCTCTGTCATATCATCAAAAATATGTCACCAGTACTCTACCTTGACTAGGTGGGGCTGTTGAATCAAACTTGCATACCTATATACATAAGGCTTCTCAAGTGCTCGATGTCTATCTATAATGGGTCGTGTCACTGGGATGTGCTCCCAGGCCCAGATCTCCAAAATCAAAATCCCCACAATCATGCTCTGAGTATACTGGTAAACAATCTTGTGGAGCTCTCTATACATATGGGTCAGAATACAGCTACCCCATGCAAATCTTCATCTAGAGATGACCATCTGCTCAAGCATATCCACCCATCCTACAAGGAACCCGTGTTGTCCTCTGTCTGGCATCAGGATGCCACCAATCAAGCCCGCTAAATATACAGATAGATGATCATAATGATCGCACATGTAATCCCATGAAATGTGTCTCCAAGCAATAGTATCATCCTGGAAGAACTGACGAGCTACACCAATGGCAACGGCAGAAGTTGCCTCAAGTCTTACCTCCCAACCCATAACTATAATGCAAAGTATATGCCACATGTCCTTGGGTGTGACTATCATCTCCTCGGTCAGGAAATGGAAGATGTTGTGCTCTGAGTGCCATCTCTCGGTAAGAGAAATCAACAACCCCCGATTTACCCCTATATCGGGTAAATCGATCAAAGATTGTAATCCTACACGGACCACTACGTCCCGCTCATCATCTGACAACAGTCTGGCCAAGGCAAGCACACACCCCGGGTATGTCCCTTAAAATGCTACTACCTCAAAATCAACCTATTTTACAAAGATGGCAATTAACAAAGCTAAATCAGTGTTCTATCTATGACAAAAATGCAGAAATATACTCAGCTAAGTAATTCTAGATCCGCAAAAAGAAGATGGTTCACAGTTGACAAAAATCCTAAGTCTAACAGCAATATGTGATCTTGGATATACAAGGTGCGATCTTTTTACCAGATGCGATCCTGGAAAAATAAGATGTGATGGATAATGTTGGGTACGATCCCAGAAATCCTAGATGCGACCCCAAAAATGGGGTATGATCCTAAAAGATAACGTATGACATAACCCTAAATTCATATTCTAAACTAAGCCAAAATGGGGCAAACAGGATGCGATCTAGGAAATACTGGATGTGATCTAGGAAATACTGAATGCTATGCATAAATCTGGGAACACAGGATTCGATCTGGGAAAAATTGGATGCGACACAGGTTTGACAGGGTGCGATCTGGAATCCCAGATTCGACCCAAAATTCAAAGGGCTATAAAAGATACAAAAATGCATGAAATTCAAAATTGCAAACTTCACGAGGTAGTTTTACGAGTACTTAGTGGAGGTGCATAATCAGTCGGGCATTGATGTTGACAACTAAGTTCAAAATGATGCTTCCTGATTGGGACCACCATCTTCTCTACAGAGCTCTCGAGTTTACTATGGGTAAAAGTGCAAATGAATAATAAAATGGTGATTTTTGACATATATATTGGCCTTTTGAGCTATTTAGGTGTTCCCAAACTCCTCCTAGGCAACTGACACACCATTTTTGTTCTCTTTTTGATCAATCAGGAACCAAATCGAAGGTGCCTAAGCAGTTTTACCCAGTGCAGTACAAATTTTGCGACAACTCTTGAAAATGTAGAATTGCTCCATATGTTCTGAAACTTGGTTTTCTAGGTTCTATATCATCAAAATTGCACATTTCATCAAAAATATTGGTCAGACATCATTTTATTAGACTCAAAACTCACATTTTCATGTAATTAACTTGGTATCGGTGTGTTTACTCTTAACACACCTTCCTTCCTTCATTTTCTTCTAATCTATTCTTTCTTTCCCTACCTGACCCCTGCAAGTGATACATCATTTCGATAGAGAGATTTTAATTATTTCCTTCGATTTTGTTCCTAAGGGAGCATGATCACACTATCATCAATCAAATTGAATCAGCATTAAAACAACTTCATTATCAAAAAAACTAAAGACATGACGGCTCCTTGACTAAAGTCAGAATTGTCAGATTGAAGGCTTCGGTTCTCACAAGGTAGATATCCTATGTCTGCATATTCTTAGATTCTTATTGAGCTCCTAGAAGCTTCATACTAAATTTTGGACGACAACCAATTTTGCAATCAGTATTATCAATCCTTGGACGACAACCAAGTTCAGAATTGGTATCTTTTAAGATCTTTGCTTATTGACCTTTGTTCGATCAAGTTCAAAGTCAATTCTATCATTTTGGTTCAATCAAGTGCGAGACTGATCTCATCAGGCATTTCATTCGATCATGAGAGAAATTCTCAAACTTTCTGAAGTCAACATCAAAAAAACTTTCTTTGAATCAATGTGCTGCTTGCACATCTATTAAAAGAGGGGAAAATGTAACCACCCTAATTTGGTCTACTCTGACTAGGAACCCTATTTTCCCTAAGTGTGATCATACCCCCAATTATGTCCAGATAACTCTTCAATTGGCTAGCATAATTCTTTCAGATTAGATTTAATCTCTTAAGTGATTTAATCACTCAATTTTATTAATCACCTTAGCCAATCAAATCCAATCCAATCAATTTAATACAATCAATTCAAATCAATACCTGGCTAAGGTAATTAATTTAAAAGGAATTAAATAAAATCCTAATTATATCTAATCGCTTACAAAAAGCCTATTTTATAGCCTAAATTAATCTAATTAATTGGCTATAGTCCTAATTAATTATCTAAAGCAACAAAAAGCTTAAATAATTAATTTTCCTATTTTTGAATGAATATATTAAATATAATTCATTTCATTAATATTCCCTTTAACTCCTAACCTAACCTACCTCAACCACCTTGACCTTGGGTTCAAACCCATCCCAACCTATTCCCCCCATGCTAAGTATAATCCTAATCTTAATCCTATCCTAACCCACTTCCTAATTATGTCACATTCCTAATTTTGTGATTAGGAATCCAACCCACTTGAGAAAGTCAACTTTCTCAAGCTTGACTTTAAACCCTCACCATGCCTCTTAAATGCTTGCATTTAATGCATATGCCTTCCACCATGCCTCATTAATGCCTTTGGCATTTAATGCCTCTTACACCTCATCAATGGTTTTTACACCTCCATTAACGAACCTTGTCTCCTCTCTCTCTCCACATTTCTTCTATAAATAAGATGAATTTTGAGCACAAATGGCCCTTAATTTTAGAATTGAAAGCATTGTTATGTTGTTTAGATTACTTATAAATCCATATTGCATCTTAGATTTAATGTTATGCATTGTTATTATCATACATTTTAGAGCTAATATGCATGTTTATTGAGCATTTAGATTAGTTTTGATTCAAATCTTCCATTCTTAGGTTGTATATGTCACTGATTTGTCCATAATCTGAGGGCATGATTATGGCATTCTTCAAGCTCCTCCTAGATAGGAAGCAATAGATTGGTTTTAGTGTTTAGCTTGAAACCCTTGCTTTTTATTCTTGTTTTCACTAATATAATGATCTATTGAAGTGTCGTGTTACAGATAACAGGTGCACTATTTAACACACACACTTGCTAGAATTCTCTATTTCAATTATTGATTTCAAGATTAAATCCTAAATCGGGGTTTGACTAAGGCAAACCACTCCCCCAGCAAACAAAACCATTTTTCTTGTAGGTACAGATACATGACAGTGAATTAAAGAACATATCTGGATACCCTTTTCGGCCAACTTCCGAGATCCGCAAATAGATTTTTTTTCAGAGCAGTGCAGGTCAAGGTTGACCTAAAGGGGTCAAGGTTGACCTGACATAGATCTAAAAAATATTTCTGGGTTTTCTCTGTCTCTTTGTTTCTGTTCCAAATCCGGTTGCCAAATTTCCAGAATCCCGATACAAATACCAGAAAACAAAAATTTCCAAATCTACTACATTTCAAGATAAGTGTTTTATTTCATCCTAAACATTTAGATCTATTTGTTTTACTTTAAGGATTCTATCTCCTTCCCTATCCATAACTAGTTGATTCCTTTTCGCATTGATCGTCTCTTTTTGGTTAATCAATTGGGATCTCCTTGTCTTGGATTAGGAAATAACATCACTCAACATTCCAAACCTCCAAACACCACACACCAAATATATATATATATATATATATATATATATATATATATATATATATACAACTCTTTCTTTTTGGTTTTAGATGCTTTGCCTCTTTTTCCTATCTTTTGCATACATATTAGATTAGTTTTCTTTTATGCTCTTGCATTTCAAAATACAAAAAAATCTATATACTTATAAAAATAGAACACCATTTCTTGCATTTCATTCACTATGAAGATCTTTAAGATACTTTGGTGTATGGTTGTTTTCCTCATTATTCTTCTCTTAGCATCTCTTTATCATACTTATGATGTTTATGAGAGTATCATCCATTTCATTATGTTTGTCACTCTTCATGTTTCACTTGCTCATGCTGTGATGAGATTGACTAATACTAGCTTTCCTACTTTCAAAACTTTCATCAAGAATTTATGTAGCGGACTTATTGTTCTTTTGGATTATGTGAAGAATTGGGTCGATGATACCCCATTTCCTAATCTTCCTAATCTAATTCCTAATATTCCCACTCCTATTTCTCCATATTTTATCCCTAGTTATTCTCATGGGATTCAAACTAGCGTTCATGATGCAGATGTGCAAGAATTCTTTGATTTACCTTCCCCTTGTTATTCGATCCCTGATGATATTAAAGGGAAGACAAAAGAAACTTATTCTAAACCTATCATTCCACCTTACACAACATTTTCTCATAATCACCATAAAAAATCTGTTAGGATTGGATAATACTGAGAGGGGGGGTGAATCAATATTATAGTACTTAATTAAATTCTTCAACCATTTAAACATTAACCATAAACTTGCAGTAAAGAAAAGAACATAAGAAAATGACACAGTACTCATAACACCATATTTTTTTTTCGAGGAAACCCTGGCCAAGGGAAAACCCTGGTGGGGATGGTACCCACAAGCATGTACTAAAGTATAATGTCCCTGTTAGGAGACCTAGCCCTATTAGGAGCTGAATATTACATAGCACATTTCCTTGTTAAAGGAATTACAACCCTGTTAAAGGTTCACAACACCATGTTAGGGGCCAATTGATCTTACAGCTCTTACAAAGTAATTTTGTTTACAAAGTGTTCTTAGTCATGAAAAAAACAAGCAACACTAGTGCTTAGATAGTTCCTTTATAGCTCTTCAATGATCTCTATCATTCTCTACTCTGCTATTTGCTCAACAACTCATCCAACTATCCATCAACATCCACTTCTACATCTTTATCAAAAATATCTTACATATATATCTCACAACTTTACAAAGTTGGCTCCCAATATGAATATTACAAATATTACAAAGTCGGCCTTCAATAAAAAATACATTTAATATAGTAGATATCAAATGCATAGTTGGAGCTCTTTCATAGTCAATGTGTAGGTTATCAACAATTAAAATACAACTTTGATTGCTTGGATTCCATGTCATACTCCCTCAATCTTTGCTATTGTCCAACTGCTTTGTATCGTTGTTCAGCTCCAGTCTGTCTATCTTCAATTCTTTCTAACTTGTCATAGACATTACCAAAACCAAATTGATCTTAGGTGGAGGTCATACATACCCCATATTGTCTTCCTCTAAGCTCTCTTTCCCTAGTTCATCGATCTCGATCTTCGATATCCAAAATACTTTTGTGTCTCTGCTTCTATACTTAGTTGATTTCTTAATCAACAAAACTTATCTTTATAGGAATTGATCTGAAACCCAGATGTGTTGCCAAAAATGACAACCAAAAAGTGAATCATATTTACACAAAATTATCACTTGCCAAAAATCTCTCCCTTTTGCATTGACGGCAACACTTAGAAAAAATGAATAAGTGTTCCAAGAAAAATTGTCTCCTATATGTTCTCTCCTTCCTCTTCTAGTCTCTTCTCCCATTTTCTCTTCTCCTCTATTATATTTTTTTCTCTCTCATTTATATTTTTTTTATTAATTATTTCTTCTTCTTCTCTCTTCTCCCCCTTTGACAACAATGAAAAAGGTGCATACAAAACAATAAGATTTAGTGCTTGCTCACCAATTTTAGAATGTATTGAAAGGAATCTTCCAAGATCTTCACTTCTGTGTTCCATGACTTGAACAATATCTGACTGATATAAATTATGTCATTTAATGCAAATGATGTGGTCTCATCTTCTTTTAATTCTATGGGCATAGATTTAGTCAATGAATCTATCACTTTCTCCAAGTCTGATAAATTAACCTCAAGTATGGATAGCTTAGGAGTGATTAAACTCTTCAGCAAATTAAATCTTGTCAACACTCTCCCTTTCTCATTATCCAAAACACTGAGTTTTGCCAAAATTCTTGTGACTTCCTTGTCTAACTCTATTATAGATTGTGAATATGCTTCACAATTGTCCATCATACTATTCAGAGTTTCCCTTTCCTTGGAAATAATGTCTTCCACGTTCTGAACATGCATGATAGGATTCATGCAATAACTAAACAATTTTCTCCCATGTCCAATGCAACTCTTTGCATTTGTCAAACAAGTTTTCACAATGCTTAAGCCCCATGTGATAGACTTGCAAACTTCTATTAACTTCTTCTCTGAATATTTTTCCTCTGCCTTCTCCTCTGCAATCTTTATCAAATTCTCATAGTGCCCATCAAATTCATCAAGTGTTATTCTCATATTTTCTATGTCATCTTTGTGCTGGAAAACGATAGGTACTAGAAGCAATTTGTTCACACTATCAATTCCTCTTGTAATTACTTTGGCCTTTTTGTATCCTTTCTGTTCTAATCTTTCCTTAGCTTTGTTTAATGTAGTAAATGCCAATTTGACCAATTCAACTTCATCCATGCTATCAACATTTACATCACTGCTTGCCAACAATGAGATAGATGAAGTATTTACCTCTTTCTGTTCATCATCTTTCTGTTCTGTCTTCTATTCTTCTTCCTTCTTCTGCTCTATTTCCTCTTTCTTTTCAGCTTCATCTTCTATAGAGGTGTCCAAATTCCCTGCAAATGGATCCTTTTCATCTTGAGATGTGTCAAGAGTCACTGGCACACCAAAAACATAGAAATCTGGTGGAGGATCTACTTCGCTTGTCTCAGCATTAGTCTCATTTTCTTTAGAGCTTTCTCCCATTCCTAATTGTGTAGGCAAAGTGGTCTTAGGAGGTGGGGGCTTGTCAAAATTAGTATTCATCAATATCTTCTCTAGTTCCTTTTGAGTATCCTCAGTGACTTCATCATACTTCCTCGCCATGATTTTCAACAATCTTACCTTGGTCCTTAGTAAAGGTTTTAATTCCTTGAATATTTTTTCCCTTTCTTGTAATGATATTACAGACAACATGTTATCAATTTCCTGATTCCTGATTACATCATCCTCAATCTGTGCCAAGTGTTTTCTTGTTTCCAATCTCCCATACAAGTCCTTAGGTATACTTCCTTCAATTTCTAATAGTCTTTTTGAAAGTAAGTAGATGATCAATCACAATGTCTTCAATTTTAAACTTATATGAATCTCCATACCTGTCATAATATATGTCAATTGTTACCAATTTACCTTGTTCTATTTCTCTCTTCTCTATCATTTTCATGTCAGGCTTCCATATGTGCTTCTCTATTTTCTTCTCTTCTCTCACTGTGCTCTACTCTTTAGAAAATGTCTGCATGCTTGATCTAGTTACTCTAGGAGTGATGTTCTATGTCTATGATGTTTTATGTGATGGAGGAGGTGGATTGTTTACCATAACTACCTCAGGAGTGGGAGGGGCTAAAGTACTTCCACTTGCCAGCCCAATAGATTTATATGTCATCTTCTTTTTCACTTCTTTTAGTTCTTCTTCTGTCAACCCAGCTTTTACACCACATTAATGCACAAGGTTTTCAATTTTTCTTTTCCTCAGACCTCTAGTCTATTCCTCTCTCACCTTTGTTGATTTCTCCCCATATGTTCCCCATATTTCTTCTGATGGATCAACTTCTGATGCAATAACATGTTCTACTTGCATGGTAAATACCTCAAAAATTACTTCATAACCCATGGGATAACACTATTTCTTTTTAGGTGTGACTGCTTCAAAACATACACAATCAGTTTCAACCATGAAACAGATTGTATCCTTGTACTTTTCAACAATATCCTCATGTATCATGTATCTAGTTTTCATTTGTCTCTGAAGGATCTTGATCATAGCAAACAATTATCCATCAACCCATGTAGTATTATGTCTCTTGTAGCTCTGTGAGATTAGAATACCAGTAGGTATCCGAGATTTCCAACCACTAGGATGTAAGCCAGGAAATTTGTGCTCAATGTGTATAAACATATGCATCAACAATGAACCAAATCTGAAGGTCTTAGTTCTGTCCTTCTTCACTAGCTTCACATTTTCAAGAAATTATTGTGCAAAAACTTTGCATAGGTTATATTTCACATTCTCCTTCACTATTCTCTATGCCATCATAATTACTCATGTAGATACTAAGTTAGGTCTACTGTTGTAGTAGAATTTGTATCCAAGTATCATAGAAATAAGTCTCACATCTTGCTGAAAGATGTCATTCACAGTCATTTCTCGTCTATCCCATTTAGAATGAGTTAGGGTTTCAACTTCTTTATTTACATGTTTCTCTGCAATAGGGATGACTCTTGTGTTGTCTAGTCCAACGATTTCATGAATTAGGTCACTACAAATCTTTACAAGCTGATCAGCTATCCAAATGAACTGATCATGAACCCTTCTCAACAATATCTTAAGCCATTCATCTTCATCAAATTTGCATAAGTCCAGAATCTTCATTATGCTCAACTCATCAATGTGTTTGTATTCTTCTTTCATGATTCCATTATCAGTCATATATTCCATCTCAGTTGATATCTCATCAATTCCCAGTATATCATACTTACAATGTATGTAAGCCCTAATATCTTCTACGTGTAATACGCCATACGGGGTTTGAGAAAATGCTCCTTTTGGATCCCCTTCACAGGACTTAAATGGATGTTTCTTAAATTTGTACAGGTAGGTCGATCTAAAACATCAAAAATAATAGGTGCATCCATAGCTAGATGATGTAAATACCTTTCTTCCGTTCAATTCCATGTTTATGCTTCAATCGATCACGCAAGACAAATGTAGAGTAGACTGGATCTCTCTACTCTCTGATCTCCTTAGCTTGCTCTTCATCAAATGGTAAAGAGATAGGTCATCAAATGGTTCTTTATACAAGTTTAAGTCAAATGTTTTACTTTTACTCAAAATTGTCCAGTCAGCTGTTAGATCGTGCGAACAAAATATATGCGTCAGCTGATGTTGCGCTCTCAGATGCATATTCCATGATGTCGACCAAGTTCGTACCTAAGCTCGCTTGAGCTCAATCCACAAATTTCAGGGAAAGATATATTTTGATGTCTGTATCCAATGCTCCCCCTAAGGCCATGATCGGTTAATTAGGTCGATTCTATTTTACTACCATCAAGAAAAGATCCAGTAGCATCTACTGACTCTCCCTAAACTAGTGTCTCACTTGTTTCTTTGATCTTCCATATCTTACCACTTTTTCGATCTTCTTCTTTCTTAAAAAAACTTTCAAAATCACTCTTCAAATCTACAACACTCTAACCAATATCATTTCTATTCTTCTGTGAATTCATAGGAGGTGGTACTCTTCTATTGTCTGATCCATTATACCTGCAAAACTTTGCTATATGTCCTGGATTATCGCATTTGTAACATATAGGAGGTCTTATTTCCTAAATAACTTGCAGCTTACAGTACTTCACAATGTGTACAATGTTGTTACACTTGTAGCATGTAGGTTTCACTATATATTATCTTCCATTGTCTTATCTATATCCAGATTGATTAGGTTTTCTCCATTTTGCTTTCTTGTGCACATATCCATTACAATTAAAACAATAACCAGAAAATTTCTAAAAGGGGCATTACCTATACTATCTCTCTTCATGTGTCCAAATTTGTTACAACCAAAGCATCTGCCTCTGAAGGGTCTGATCTTCTCTCTAGGTTCTTCAATAGAAGGTTTCTCGGCATCAATCTTCTCATTGGATTTCTCTTCTTGATTCTTTGAACATTCAGCTTCATTGAAGCCAATACCAGTCATATCACCTTTAGGTTTCTGCTTGTCTCTATGTTCATCAATCAAGTCACTACTGGTGTGAATTTTCTCAATGTATTTCTTTGTTTCAAAAAGTTCACCTTTTATAATCTGATTGTATTTCTCCATTTCTAGATACTTGTTCTTGTAGTTTTCAGCCACATTCTTCATTTGATCTAATGAACTGTTTAAAGCTTCTTCAACTTTATTCTTAGCATCCTTCTGTATTTGTATTTCTTTAGTCATAGTCTCATTTTCAATTTTTAGAGTCTCATTCTCTTCTTTTTGTTGCCTCACCTGATCTGAATTGTCTTCATCTGAATCCTCTTTTATCTTAACACTAGTAGATTTGAACCCAAATTTTGACCAAAGTGCAAAATGGTTTTAAAATTTTCTTTTTTTTTCCTTCTATGCCCGTGTTGGTCAAAATTTTGACCAACACATCCCGTTTTGGTCAAAATTTTCACCAACTATGTGTTGGTCGAAATTTCGACCAACACGGGGCATAAAAGTGAAAAAAAAAGGGGAAATGCATTTCATTTGAACGCGACTTCCGCTTTCATTTTGGGCGCGGGCGGGAGCGGGCACTATCCTCAAAAAAACAGAGCAGGTGCAATGAATGGGATTCTCGAACAAAGAATTCCAGAGTTCGGATTCTCATCTTAAGGGTAAACAAGTCACGGATTCGAACCCCAAGCCGCAGGGTTTTGACCCTTTTGACAGTTGCATTTCCTCTCGAGTTGCCCCCAAATCGGGATCTTCGTTGGACATGTTTCAGTGCCCTATCTGAAACGACTGGTTTAAGTCCGAGAAAGAAGTTTCAGCCCATGTTGAGAATTGCTTAGAAACTAAGCAACAACTCGAAGAAGATCAGGCAGGGCGCCCAACGGATTCAAAAATAGCTAATTTAAAAGATCGGGTGGACGTTTTCCTGTCTGGGAAGCCCTCTGATAAAACCCTAGAGGTGGTTCTCAAGTTGCTTAGGAATATTATGAGTGATCCCGGCAATGATAAATTTCGAAGAATCAGGATGACTAACCCTAGAATTCAGGAGACTGTTGGTACAGCTGTTGGTGGCGTTGAACTATTGGAATGTGTTGGTTTTAAATACCAAGCTGAGGGGGGAGATACCTGGTGTATTATGGAATTGCCATCTGCAGAGGAAATAAGTATTATTACCAATTCAATTGCTCTCTTGGAGCCTAACCTTCCCTCGCCAGTTACGACATTCGTGTCGGCTACTAATCAGAACGGAGATCAAGTCAAGCCTGGGAAAATTGACAGACAGGTGGGATTTTTACTTTGCCACGATTTCTCTTTATTGTTTGATAGGAAAAACAGCTTATCTTTTGACTTAGATGCCGAGGGCTGAGGTTTGAGTGTTGATCATTCTGTCATTCTGCTAAAACCTCCCTGGT
>MU227647.1:1989247-2025320 GCA_018584345.1 Thuja plicata | reverse complement strand
CTACTTGTGTTTGACCCAATGGTAATTGATGTAACTAAGTGTTGTAATTGGTTGGATTTTCTTATGTTTCACCAAGAAATATTTGATGGATGCATGGGAAAGGTTGATATGGAGGATGTGAGGACATCATTTGATGATGGTGTTTGTCATTGCACTTCTTTTTGTGTTTTATAATGTTTAGAAGTGATATTAGATTGTGTTTTCTAAGTTGGTTTCTAATCCTCTAGTAATGATGCATAAACTTGCTCAGTCACTTCATTGACATATGTATGTATAACCTTGTATCATATTCTCTTCATTCATCTAGTGTAATTATATTGATCTTTAGATTTGTCATGGAGATATTATTCAATCATATTTAGGAATTTAATTACATTCTCCTCTCGGCAAGTATCTTGTTTTGATTTGGAATTTTAGGGTGGGCCATGTAGGGATACTATTTGTATGGATATTCCACCATGCTACAATAGTGCAAATTAAGGTGTTGTAATTATTCTAGTCTCAAATCCCCCTATCAAATGTTTTCTCTTTACATTTTAATTCTTCTGAAGTTGGGTAGGTTGATTTTTCCTAAGCCTGCACCCATCTTCATCTATTAGTGCATCGATATTAGAAAATCCACCATAGCACATGGGCTCCAAACCTAATAGAGCTACAAGGTTGTGCTAGCCATTAGATCTTCGCTAGGACCTAGTCAATCCATTGGAGAAGTGCAAGCGCTAAAGTCTTTCCTAATTAGAGCATGCCCTCACAATGTCAAATATTAACTCTTTCATTATTAGAGCATGCCCTCGCAATATCAAATATATCAAGAAGAACATGAAGATGACATAAGTTTAGGTCCCTTAAACTGCCAGACTTCATTAAAATTCCTTCATACATTCATTCAAGATTTATCACCCTACAATGGTGTGCTATGTTAACAAGTGGTCAATCTCACTTGCCAATTGAGTAAAGGAAAATCTATCTTGTAGCCCTATTGTGCTAGATAGATAGGACCCGATTTAGACTATGAGGCTTCATTATTGCAATGTGTGGACCTATGGTGTGAAGTGGACACCAAGATATCTTATTGTGATTGGATATTTTTTTTCTCTGAAGTGTGCCTAAGGTATTTCAAATCAGATCTTTAATCTGGGTCATCCATCTTGCCACGATCATGTAAAATTGGCAGTGAACATTTCAACCTAGAGAATGGGAACACAAATTATAGTAATGGACAAATTGTTGTTTCCTGTTGTATTTTGAGTCACTTCATGCCAATAAATACTTCATTTTGACTGCTTCAATGTCCATAATTGATTGCATCCAAAATTGATTGCTAATTTGAATCTTGAAGAAAATTGCAATGAGAACTAGAGTATCATAGTTCGCAATCAGTGCAAATTCATTCTGAATAGTGAACCAATTGTCATGTTTTTCTTGTCTTTGAGTTTAGAGCTACAAGAATAGTGTAATTATATTGGAAAATTGAAGTCTCTCGTATTATCAAAGTGAAACCATAGTCACAGAGATAAAACTCTAATTCCAGTGACAATCAAAATGAGTAAAATAGTATTCATCCATGTGCCTACAAGGAAATTGGATGAAGATCTCCTAAGAAAATTCAATGGAAAAAGAACGCCTCTACAACCTAGAGGGCCCAAATGATAATTTGTTGTATGAATCAACTAGGGTCCAAGATGCTCAACTTCCAAAAACTTGTTGGGTCTATTTGAGCATTGGTAGCAGAAGAGAAATTCAAAGTTTCCCACTAGAAATGGTTGGTATTTGGATATGGGAAAATTGGTTGTTCCATATGTCTTCATCGATGCAGATTTCATTAGAACAGTGGCACAAAGATATGATGATAGTTGACAAGTGTGCTTTCAACCACTGATGTGAAAATGTCCCCCCTCTCAAAGATTTCAATTTCAGAGCTTGGGAGCTTCAAAAGCTATCTATTTCAGGAATTTCAAAAATGATTATGAGTTACATGATTTTGTACTTAGGACTAATAAAATTCCCAACTTCAAAATCAAGGGTCCATGAAGAACTGCCCTTCCAATTTCACAATTTGAGAAGGGTCCCTTTGGGGTAGATAAAATTGAAGACCTATTATACTTTGTGCCAAATTATATGTCATGATGCCAAGGCTAAAATACATGTTTCTTTTATATACATGGCAACTGTGCATCCAAAACCCCATGGTCAGTACAAAATTTGACTTTGCAAAATTTATTGTTGATAGAATGCATGAGAAGCTAGTGATAGAAAAGGCACATAATGAGAAAGTTGAATTCAAATGGTGCTCATTTCTTTTTTACATGTTTGATTTCAAATGCAAAGGATTACGGGATGATAAACTACAATTTAGGGTGATATATGCAAAAGGTGATATGCTCATTGTACAATGTTTTTTATTAAGGTAAATACAAGTTTTGAAGGGGCCCCAAAACCCTGTACAAGTAGGTCACAAAATATTTTCAAAAAACATTCAAAAAACAAGACCACAACGAGGGTTTTACAACAGGCTCCCTCAACCTAGACAAAAAAAGAGGTTCCAGAAAAGGAAATCTAGCACCTCAACCACAAAAACACTGCTAGAAGAATAACACAATTAAGTCCTGCAGCCCTTTAGCTTCCAGCAGGCAGCAAAAATCAGCTGCCAGCAAAGGAAAGCCCAATATTATTTCTTCCCCTTCTGGGAACGAAGAGACATGTTAAACGAGGGCGGATGTTTTGATTTTTTTTCCTTTAACAGGATTCCACCCATCATCCACTCTCTCGGCCATTTCCTACCTAGAAATTGAATCAAGAATTGGGACACCCAAAAACTGAGAGTCAAGAGATTGTCCCAGGATAGGTCTAGGAGAATCCAAGGAGGCAACACTGGGAGATGACTCAGTAGCGACCATTCCAGAAGTAACCAACGAAGCATTACCAGTAAGAGGAGAAGAATCCTCACTACAAGAAGATCCCCGAACAACTGATTCAAGACAGGGAGACATCCCAGAGAGGGGATCAACTCCTGGGGAAGAGCCAGCAGCAGTCCCAAGAGGTACATTGGTCTCAGCATTCTCTTGAGAGGAAGAAACAACCTGAGAAAAACTTCTGATAAATGAATCCTTCATAATAGAATAATGTTTGGAGGAGGCCCCCTTCCACCAAGAGGCAGGTTTTTTAACCTTTTCCAATCCACGCTAGTCCGCTAAGTGACCAGTTTTAAAATATCTCATGCATCTGAAGGGGAGACCTTCATAATCCAAAGATTGGATCTGTGACCCTTTCGAATGCTTCAGCATTATCTTTTCCGGAAGACCTTTCGAAGTATCCAAGTCAACCAAAATTCTAGCATAAGTTGAGTGAAGAATATCATCTGATTCCTCATCAACCATCAGGATATCCCCAATGTTGGACATACATGTGGGACATGAATTGCGAAAGTATTGAATTTTTGTTATTTTTGACGCACATTTTATTAGGAGAATCATGAATTTATTTGGTGAGTTGGAGTTGAGGATTCCTAATACCTAATGAATGCCTAGAACTTGGGTTTCGCATGACAGGGGAGATTGGTATCTTTATACCAATACTAGTATTATCAAACTATATGGGTCATATGTACTACCAAGGTGTGTACCAAGAAGGTTTTCTTTACTTGAAGTAATATGGAAACTCAATGAAGCAAATAAGATACATTTGAGGGGACATAATAAGGGCTCAATGTTCCCTACTTCAAACTTGTAGATTTCACTACTGCAAATAAGGACGGATTAGAAAGGATATACTATATTTTGCAATCAGATAGAATGAGATATGAGTGCACCAAGGATTTTGATCCTAAGGGATTCATGGCATATTTCAAAGTGTTGAAGGAGAGACCTCCTATGGCTCATGTAATGTTGTAAAAGAAGATGTGGTAATGAATTGTACCACAATTGGAGAATTTTATGGGAAGAGCGGATGGAATGCATCCATGAGGGTTGAGCAAATGATGAACGTAGAAAATCCTAACTTTCCTAGATTCTTCGTAGAGGAGCATAATACATTTAGAAGGATTCAAAGATTGTTGGAGCATGCAGATTCTTGTTCCTAATATAAATAATTAGAAAGGATAAGAAACCTATTGTTGTTAAGATAAAAGAGCAAAAGGGGGAAGAGAAATTTGCACAGAAAGTGAAAGTGACTGGCTTGAGTAGGAGAAAGGAAAGAGTCTAGAAATAATTGATTTTGAGGAGGAAGTTCAAAGTATTGAACATAAATTGCATGCATCCATTTGTCCTCCAAATTTCTCCTCTACCTTCCAATCCACCTTCTCCACCCTCTAATACATCAAGGATGATTGTTCCAATCACACCACAAAATAGAACATTGGAAAGTTTAAAAATAGCTCGATACCATACAAATAATATTAGGGAATTGCTTTGTAATCAATTAATTGATGGTGATAGTTCTGACTAGTCAAAAGAATTTAGAGATTTTTTGTGTCTAAAGAAGGATGAGTATCAAAAATTGGTAGCGATTGAAAGAAATAAGGCACCACCTTCTAAGTGGGACGGAATTGGCAAGGAAATGTTGGATAAGTTTGACTTTACGAGTAGCAATGTGACAGTAGAAGAGGGGAGAAAATGGTTAGAGAAGTTGGGTTCTCCTACCACCACATTGAGATCTTTGCACTAAATTAGCATTTGATATATTCAAAAAAAAGGACAAACAAATATATTCACCTGGGGAGCAAGTAGAAAAGGACTTCTCTGGTTCAAACTTTGTCCAAAGCATGCAACTCTGGTTATGTGGGTATTGGCTCCCAACTCAAATAAGTCAATCAGGGTTTAGAATTTAGAAGACCTAAAAGGTAGTCCACTTATCAAGAGAATATCAGATACCCCTACACCAAAAGATGCAAATTTGTCTGTCAATAATTTTTTATTTAGCAAGGCAACAATAGAAAAGCTATATATAGATCATAAGGCTATAAAGAAAGAATATATTCAGCTTGTCATGTGGAATAAGGACTTGGAAGAACAAATGGAAATCTTGAAAAATTCTCCAATATAGAATGTGCCCACCCCTTCATCCTTTTCTCAAGTATTTCCATGACATAAGGAGACATTGCTAACAAAGATCAAGGATTTGAAGGGAGAATTTGAAGAATTGAATCCTAATAAAATGCAAGTAGAAAATAAGATGGTCACTTATTTGACTAACCATAAGTTAACCAGGATAAATTCAAAAGTTGATGAATCTTACACGGGCTATTGTGACCTAGCTTATGCAATGGCTAAGCACAATCTGGATGTTCAAAAATTAAACCCAATCAAAGAAAAGTGGCTCCCCATAACACATATTCTTAGGGACATTACCAAGAGAGCAAGGTATGATGACAATAAGCTACCAAAGCATCAATTATTCTTTGATAATGTTTTATTGATTGACAAGATGGCATCATACATGATGAAACGTAATAAGTAGATCAATGAAAAATTGGAAGTTATTGATCAAATGGAATGTAAAGTATTGTCAAGCATAAATGATGATCAAGGAAAGGCAAAGACACTTAAGCAATGTAAATTCAAATTTAACATTATTACTCCAAGGCTATAACTTTAGTATACTCAAATGGGGAATTATGGATGGATTAGTTGAATTTAGAACTTGATGAAATGTATGACTTTGAGGTTATATTCGAAAGCTATTAAAAGGATTCAAGAGCAATTCTAGATTCCAAATATGCAGGGCACAATTAGAATGTTGTCAAAATTTAGGATTTTCAATGGTCTGTGGATAGAACATTCGGAGCATAGGAAGACATGATGAAGAATAGGGGAATATGTATAATTTCAAATGATCATTAGATTTTAGTTGCACAAAGTCAATGTTGCAAATGATCATAATTTGACATTGTGCCCTGCAACAACATCAGTTCTTGCACATTTTCTTCACAACATATTTTTCTATTCTCGCAAATAGAAGCAAATTAGACTTTCTTATTTTCAGTTCATCAAGGAAGCCTAATTGTTATCTTCTCTTTTCTCCATCTTTCTATTTGTCTTTGTATTTTCTTATATGCTATATTTTTTGGCATAATTTGTAAGAGAGACTATTAAATGTAAATGTAACATGTGCACAATTAGCTTTAAGATTGTTTGTTCCCTACTTATAAAAGAAAATTATGAGCAAGTGTACCTTCTTCTTCAAACTCTCAATTTAGGAAAAGATCATATTTAATATAGTTTCATAGGTAGGTGCTTATAGCATGAAGGCATAGCCTCAATATTTTCCATGCATGTAAAGTAAATTCAAGATTTTAATACAAAGAAATTACAGATAGTTCTGATATAATTGTCTCCATACTATTTATTTTTATAATTTTTAGAATATAATGAATAGGTTTCTTATGTTTCATCTCTATTGTTTATCAAGGTGAATGTTCAATTAATTGTTTCTTTTTAAAAAAAAAAGGTTGTTTGCTTTGAATTGAACATTAAGGTGTGAATAGTGGTAAGGATCTAAAAGAAGAATTGGGTAAGAATAATGAGAAATTAATGTAATGCATTGGTTTCATAAACCCACAAATCTTGAGTGAAATTCGCTAAGTTGTGAGGGTTCAGTTGTGATTGGACTCTATAGCCCTAATAAGGCATTGGCCTAAATTTGAAGTTTTTTTTTTAAAACAACGTAATTTCAAAAAATCCACAAGCAATTTAGCTTTCATGTTTTAGTGGTTTAAGATAGGTTTTCCTTGTAGGAGTTGATGAAACAACCAAAAGAGCCAAGAATTATCTACAATAAAAACACAAGTCACACAAAAGAGATCAAGCAAAGATAATATGCTATATAACAACCCTAGAATTTTGTATTGATTGCACAATAATGAATTGGGATTGGGATACATTGCAATGAATGAATGACTTGCTTTGTAGAAAGAAAGGGTACTAAAAATATCCAAAAGCTAATTCAAACTAAAAATAGTAAACTAGAGCTAGATATGCAAATTAGAAGTGCATGTTATGCACAATGCGAAAATTGGAGCCTAAGTAGACTAGACTAACGTAGATTTAGGCTCAACAAAGTGAAGTTAAGCTAGAGCATAAATCCGCAAACATGTGCTCAATTATGCATGAGAATATTCTTGAGCGTATGCATAATTATTTAAAATAACATACAAATGTACCTAATGCAACTAATATTCATGCTCTAGCACCCCCTCCAAAGTGAAACTTGGGGAGATAAAAAAAAATCTAAGTACTACATAAGCTTATGTAGGAGTTGATGAAACAACCACAAGAGCCAAGGATCATCTGCAAGAAAAACATCTATCGCACAAAAGAGATCAAGCAAAGATAATATACTATATACCAACCCTAGAATTATGTATTGATTGCACAATAATGAATTGAGATTGGGATACAATGAATGAATGACATGCTTTATAGAAAACAAGACTACTAAAAATATTCATAGGATAACTCAAAGTAAAAATAGAAAATTAGAGCTAGATATTCAAACTAGAAGTGCATAGTATGCACGATATGCATGATCGTCATTATCATCAACTTGCCTTCACTCCATTGAGCTCTGGCTTTGTGGTCTTGAAAAGGAGTTTCTTGTTATCTTGTCTTTCATTTTATTAAGCATCGCATTGTCTTATCATCTTCTTTTTATTTCTTATTTGATATCGTTGATTATTTGACTATCTATCACTGATTATCCATCTAGCTATCCGTGGAGGTGGAAACACCAAAACGCAGGTTTGACTGCGATAGGGTCATATACAACCCACAACCAATTTCATTGTTTCTATGTGTGCAAGTTCATTGGAAGAAGCGAAGTAGTACATTGGTTTCGTCAACTTTCTTCATTTATGATTATTCTCTTGTCCTTCATCAACTTATATTATCTTCATTTTCATAGTCTAGTTGTTTTTTTTGCACTCTTCTATTAGCTTAGTTTACCTTTTTTTTTTTTTTTTTAGGCAAAAGTGGGGTCACCACTAATAATTATATTAATAATAATAAAACTGGTTCAAGAGCTCAGTCGGGAAAGAGCCAGTAAGAAAACCCGACGTCATTACTCAATACAAAGATATATAGAAGCTATAAGTATGAATATTACAATTCTAGATGACCTCAAAAAAGCATCAAAAAAGAAACCACATTTTTTGCTCAACAGCTTATATCAAGTTAACATTTACAATGTGGGTGAATCAAAAATAACCCCTCTCAATAACTTTGACACACGCATCTAATGAGAGAAACCTATCGAATTGGTGTTTATATATTTGCAAGCTTTGAAAAGTTAAGCTTTATGCCTACAAAGAGATGACCAAGATGCCGATGAAGAAGGGACCACTTAAGCCGATAATCATATGCATTTCATCCGTTGATCGTGCAGAGAGAAACCCTAGTGTCGAGGAGCCATCAGTAGTCAGGAAATCCAAAAGCAACCTGCTTTGTAACCCTAAATGCCATTCGACACTAAATTTATGCAAAAATCGATACAAAAAATTCTGCTGTGACTTTCGTTATTCCTCCATTGGGTCGAAATCTTCAGGGGAGAAATCTGGGTGAGTACGAGGTGACCATCCCCCTCCATCTTCGTTATGTGCCTGCGAGCCAACCCATCTCGAAGCTTGATTGATTTGTTGGGAATCGACCCAACCATCCCTATTGAAAGAGTGGGTAGTCGGCCATATTTCCTGCGGATACTCAACCGAGATTTGGGGCCATTGAACTTCGATTCCCTGATGTTGAGGGGATACTGTTGTGCAAGCAAGTGGAGATTCCGCATTGTTAGACCTAACGAGTAGTAAAGCCAATGCATCCACTATTTTACAAATCGGCTCTTCCGAGTTCAAACCCAATGTTCGGCCCATTGTTTGCAGAGCAACAAAAGTTTGGAGATTGCTCTGTTCTTCCAACACCCTTTTGGTTTTATCATAGGTGACCATGGCAGCGTGGTTTGATAACAATGACTGCCTTGTAAAAACACCGCCTATCAAAGCATGACCGCTCCATATGTCATAGTTTCGCATGCCTCTCTGTAACTTATTATCATCCCAGAACTTTGACACCACAAACTTTTGAGCAATGTCTTCCAGTAAATGAGCTGATTGCAATAAGTCCATAGCATTCGAGAGGAAGATTGAAACTAATTGTGAAGGATATATAAGTTGTTTGGTTCGCGGTTCAATGTTTTCCTTGCCAATGACAACCTTAATTTCTTCCCTTACGTTTGTAGAATGAACTATGAACATACCTGCAAGGATTTCCTCTGTTATTCGGGATGGGAGGACTTGTTCTAAAGCCGAAGAAGAAATTTGAATTCTGTAATTCTTAGGCATTAATTCTGCGTGTAAGCTCCCACATTGATCACATACGCTGAACTCCAAACAATTTAATTCCATGGCCCCTCGGATGTGCAGCGTTTTGGAATTCGAAAGGTGAGATACTGTTGTATATACAAACAGAGGGAAGGCTGAAATTATATTTAGTACTCATGTTGCTGATTTGCCCGAAGAAGAAATTTGAATTCTAGTTTACAAACAGAGGGAAGGCTGAAATTATATTTAGTTTACCTTTTTTATTCTAGTTAGTTTTTGGTTTTTCTATCATAATCTATGCACTCTACCCATACTGGACAAATGTGCATCGCACTAATGTCCTGCACTCACACTCTCATCCTTGACCCATGCTGGTGTTAGAGGCAGTAAACTTGCAGAGTTAGACTATCAACTATGGTAGTTAGCCTTCTCATTTTCAATAATTAAAATATTTTATCTATTATCATATTGTAGTTATGTGAGTTCTTTTATTCCATATTATAATCATTCTTAGCCTTTAATATATCTTTAGTATTTTAGTTATCTTGATCCCCTAAGTCACTAGAGAGCTAGTTGAAGTGAGATGGAGCAAGGGGTAGTTCATCCCTTGAGATTTTTAACCAATCTCGTGGTCGGTGAATTTTGCCTTCTCCACATTTTGAACTTGACATGAACTAGGGTCCTCTATATCAAACCCTCCCCTTTTTAGTAATAGTTTCTTCACTGATATGGTGATGATTACTCATATCTCGCCGCCTACTCAAAGTGTGTTTGAAATGAATATTACATTCACCCCTCTATAGGAATCATACAGTAGGGAGCCCTCCCCTCTTTATATCTTTGCATTGATCAACGGGGCCTTCACTAGAGGTGTTATGGTTGATCACACATGTTGAGTGGACATTATAACTAAGCAAGTGCTCTTCATAAACAGCCTCAATCGTGTGAGATATGATGAGTGTTCTTCCATCATTTGGACGCATGAAAAACTATCGCTTCCCCCTTTGGACTCAACTACCTTGATGGTCCAGATAGGACCCAAGGTGGTCTTTCCAACCTTTGTTGTTATCCCAAAATCAGACCTCTTTAGTGTTAAGCTAGGCATTCCCTAGATAGTCTTCATGGGAGCCATCCCTTCGATTGTGCATAAGTGCCTGAGGTTTACCCATGAGGGTACCATCCATACGATCTAGGACATTGGCTATCACCCCCTAGTATGCAATGGGAGCTTTCTTTTGGATCATTTTTTCCTACTCTGCTAGGGTCCCTACATCCCTGGTAGGACACTTTGTTTCTCGCATATTAGAAGTACAAGGTTGGGGAGTTAACTCCCCTCTCCTTTTGTTCATCCCTCTTCTGCAACTCAGCATGCTTCATCTTCTATCCCTTCTTTATCAGGGGCTAAAGGCAAGTGTGTGCTTCAGGGGAATCCTCCTCTCTCACCTCAAACTTTACAACCTCCAGTGGTGGCTTACGATCCTGCATCTGCACCCAGTGCAGACAAATGAAAGGCACGCATGTTGTCTAAGCCCAAGGTGTGTCCACCTTTTCCCATCTCGATCCTTGCAGACATACCTCGCCCTACCATTAAAGATAATGATAAGAGGTCTCCTAAGACATCTCCTTCTCCTCTTACACCTACTCCTCAAGCGTTGACAGCATCCTCAATTCCTCCTTCCACCCACAAGGAAAAAAGTGGAAGGGCACATGTGACTTAGATAGCAGTTGCTATGTCAGTGAAAACTCATACTTCATTGGCAGGGCCTTCTTTATTGGCAATGACATCAACAACCACACCTATAGAGTAGAATGTTGATGTGCCCCTGCAAGCCTCTTAGCCTAGCCTAAATCTACATTAGAAAAAACTTGCATGTGAGCATAAGCATTGTCGGTGGGAGAGGACTTTGTCATGTGAGGTTGTTGCAGTGACTATCAAGCCTCACACTGAGCAAGTCCAGGTTTTTATCTCTTCATTGCATGAGTCGTCGTTGATTACCTCCTTGCCAAATATCTTTCCTTTCTCCGCACCGATGAACATGTCGCACAAAAAAGTGGTGTCTAGTGCAGTTATGCTCATCGAGCCCACACCAGCGATATCTCATAATCATCATCCTAGGTTTTCTAGGGTCTTGAATGCATCTATAGTGCTTGGAGGGTCTACATTGGTGTACATCTAAAGACGCCCTATCATGTGACTATCTAGCTTTTTCTACTCACATTGGCGCACTATCAAAATCACGTTATTGTACGACTATTTAACATAACAAAACTTGCCACCCTTACAAACGCACCATCGATGGTGTTTATCTAATAGGTTATCTTCATCATTTAGCATGCTTGTCTGCAGCTTGTGTGTTGGATGATGCTCAACAACAATTTAGGGCCCGTGTTAGAGGCGACCATATGTAGACAAAAACCTCACAAATAAGTCAAGTAATGTTTCTTCACTTTAGCTTGCATTCTCCATTGTGATATAATCATAAAGTGGGGGCAAAATGTAATGTCATAAATTTTCACCCTAGTGTATTTTACCATTACATCATGTTCCTCGCTTAGATAAAATGCAAAATTCTATGCAAGCCTCTGCTTAACCTTGTCACCATCTGTTGAAATTCTTGGCCACACGGCATGGTCAACTCCACGATGCATGTGTTGGTGAGATGTCCGCACAACGGGCACTCGTCCCAGAAATTTGCGGACGTGTAGTGATTTATTAAAGCATTACATCTGCCACCCCTAGAGTGTAATGCCTCATACAACCACCCACCAACGCCAAGATTCAACCCTTTTCCATTACAACTCCATTTTTTAACCTCATTTGGTCTTCTTCACAAACTTCAAGCTTCTTGATGCTTGTTTCACTTCATCATTACACTTGAACAACTTCTCTTCATCTTTGTATTGTATTGGAACAACTTTCGTAGTGCATTGACATTGTCACTATCATTAACTTGCCTTCACTCCATTGAGCTCTAGCTTCATGGTCTTGGATGGGAGTTTCTCTTTATCCTATCTTGTATTTCATTGATCATATCACATTATTGTATCATTTTCTTGTTATTTTGACACAATCAAGGATGGAGAAACCTCAAGGAGATCGGTCCAAACCTTGTAGCCAATATAACACAATGGAAGAAATAAGACAAGAAGGGAAAAAATGAGAGATTCAATCTTTTATTATCATTGAAAAATCATTTACAACAGATCTGCAACATGTCAGTCATACATGCCAAGCACACAGGCTTGATTACACTTAAAAACCTCACAAATCCTACCCAAGCTAAGCCAAATAATCTTAGGAGATCACCTATTGTCCCTTAGGAACAAGTCCATAAGCTTATAAAGTCATCGCAACATCTATTCGACGTAGAAAAGATTACATTCCCCAATAATTGAGAAAAGGTATTACAACAAATAGGTCAGGACCCAAATCTTTAGGAACAACCTCCAATGAAAGAATTAAGAGATGCAATCATAAAATAAGGTCGGCCTCAAACATAACAATGAGCTGACATGATCGCGCTTAGAAAAACCCACCGGAAGATAGGGAAACCAATCAGAAACACAACAACCAACCGGGAATATGAAGAACAAGACAGACACATGAAGAATCTATCATAACTTATGCGCGACAAAACCAAATGATATGCAATCATAGGATAAGCTCCAAGATGAAGCCAAGAATACACTGTCACAACCACAACACAAAATAACAAGCGCAAATCAACCGCCAACCAAAACACCAGGCTGATCAAACAAGAAACACAAAATATTTTTGTTTGATGCAAGATTGCCAAGATCCTAAGATGCTCCTGCATCAAACACCCCAGGTAAAATAAAATGTTCCATAAGAAAACTTATGAACATTTGACAAACAATGGAACATAAATCTCATGCTTTCTTTTGATCCAAACATCCTCTTTATCTACAACTCTTTGTCTTGGTACCTCTACCCTTTCCTCTATCAGATCCATCAACTTACTCCTCTCTATAGTCCCTTTATCATATCTTCTATCAACACCAAAAATCATATCACTACCTCCTCCCTTTTTCATAACCGATCTACCTCTATTACAAACCTCCATATGTTCAGCAACCAAGGTTTCTTCTTGCTTCACCTTACCCTTCTTAAAATCTGAGACTAACTTTCCTTCCTCAGATCTACCTTCAAGATCCTTCTGTTGGTCCATACTAACCTCTGGAGTCTGCTTCTCTGAACAATAACTCTTCACCATACTCAAATTCCTTGCACTTCTCCCTTCTTCTTCCTTCAAAGGAACTAGAGTAATCTTTTTTCCATCCTTCCCTATTGTGAGAAAATTACTTCTGCAAACATGAACTCCTCTATCAAATTGCCAAGGTCTTCCCAATAGAACATGACAAGTACTCATAGACACTACATCACATAACACTTCATCTCTGTAAGGTCCAATGCTGAAATTAACCAAACATTTCTCTTTCACCTCCACAATGTGATCATCTGAAAACCAACTTATCCCATAAGGACAAGGATGTTTAAGCCTCTTCAATCAAAGCTTTTGCACCATCTCTTCTGATACCAAGTTATCAGTACTACCACTGTACATAACAACCTTACAACATTTACCACTTGATTTGTAGACACTCTTAAACAAGATCCTCCCTTGTAAAAGTCTAGCTTCCTTCTTACTCAACATGACTCTCCTAAGCATAAGAGACTCTTATCTCAAGTTCTTCTTCATTAACCACTAATTCATTAGTAATTTGATCCTCATGTGCCATAAGATTCTATTTTTTCAAGTGATTACTAGATCCTTCATAACATTGAAAAGTCCTATGTCCTATGCCACCACATTTGAAACAAGTACCCTTGAACTCTTTGCTACCATTCCCTCTTCTAGGTATTCTCTGATCATATTCAACTTCAATGGTTTGCTTCTCTTTTCCATTGTTGCTAGATTGTTTCTCTCTTCCTCTAGGTTACTTTGTCCTATCTTCACCTTATCCTTTTCTCTCAATGCATACTGATAAGCATCCTCAATAGTATAAATCATCAACATACTCAACTCATCATGAATGTTAAATCTCAAACCATTAACATACCTAGCCGCCTTTTCTTTAGATACTTCCTTGTGACCAGATCTAATAGTCATCTTATAAAAATCCTCTGTATATTCTTCCACACTCATGTCTTTTTGCCTCAAAATCTGCAACTTTTTTAACAACTCTAATCCATAACCCGCAGGGATGAATTTAGCTTTTAACCTAGTAATAATTACCTTCCATACAGTGATTTTTGTTTCACCGTGGTCCTCTGTATGTTTTTGTAATTCCTTCCACCATAAGGCAGCATGACCCTTCAACTTAGTCTATGCTAACCTAACCCTCTATGGATCTCTTATTTCCTCAAGCTCAAAGTAGTCTTATAGTTCTCCAATCCAATCTATCAAATCCTCAGGATGGAATGAACCGGTGAAAATAGAAACATCCATCCTATGACTTTTACTTACTTGTGTCATAGCTCTCAACAATATTTCATCATCTACAGGGCTCTCATCATCTACAGTCTCAAGAACTTCAGCAGCCTCATCAAATTCTTCTTCAGTCTCAAGATTCCTTCTCAATCCAATCAACACATTTTTTATCTCATTCCTCATCTTGACCCTAAAGTCTTTCATCATTTTCTCCATCCTTCTAGGTGGCATCTTTCAATCCTAAGGTGCAACTGCTTCTCTAACCAATGATCTATACACCCTCGATATGCCTTCAACTCTCAACAATCAGTAGAAACCCTTCCTAGCCACCTTGCACAAGTCCTTTGTGATTGCAAGTCAGATCTTCACTCTGCCACCTCACGATCAATAGGTATAGGGCTTCACAAGTCAAGAACTCAAATCTGCCAACACAGGAATCTCACCCTCATTCTACCTTTCTCAGCCACGCTCTACCTTGCTCTAATACCATCTAACGTAGTCAGGGATGGAGAAACCTCAAGAAGATCGGTCCAAACCTTGCAACCAATATAACACAATGGAAGAAACAAGACAAGAAGGAAGAAAATGAGAGATTCGATCTTTTATTATCATCGGAAAATTATTTACAATAAATCCGCAACATGTTGTTTCACATGCCAATCATACATGTCAAGCACACAAGCCTAATTACACTCAAAACCCTCACAAATCTTACCCAAGCTAAGCCAAATAATCTTATGAGATCATCTTGTCCCTTAGGAAAATTCCATAAGCTTGTAAAGTCATCGCAACATCTAGTCAGCCTAGAAAATTACATTCCCCAATAATTGAGAAAACATATTACAACAAATAGGTTAGGACCCAAATTTTAGGAACAACCTCCAATGACAGAATTAAAAGATGAAATCATAAAATAACGTCAGCCTCAAACATAACAATGAGCTGGCATGATCGTGCTCGAAAAAAACCCACTGAAAGAGCGGGAAACCGATCGGAAACACAACAACCAACCGGGAAAATGAAGAACATGTCAAACACGCAAAGAATCTGTCACAACTTATGCATGATGAAACCAAATGATGTGCAATCATAGGATAAGCTCCAGGACGAAGCCAAGAACATGTTGTCACGACCGCAACACAAAATAACAAGCACAGATCGACCACCAACTATCTTGGTCTTCCCACTGTGAATAATCTGGTAGATGGAAAGGAGATTGGAAGATAGTAAAGGAACACAAAGAACATCATTGAATGTCCCATCATCAACCAAAAAACCACTCCTAGTAACACTCAAGTAAGCATTATTACCCATCAAAATATGTGGTAAAGGACGATGCTAAAAGTTGTTGCTAACTTTAGCAAATGATGTTACTACTAATGTTGGGTGTGGGGCTTGCATGTGCAGGTACCTATAGGAGTTGATGAAACAACCACAAGAGCCAAGGATCATCTGCAAGCAAAACATTTATCACACAAAAGAGATCTAGCATAGATAATATCGTCTATAACAACCATATAATCATGTATTGAATTCTCAATAACGAATTGGGATTGGGATACATTAAAATGAATGAATGACTTGCTTTATAGAAAGCAAGAGTACTAAACATATCCACAAGCTAACTCAAGCTAAAAATATAAACTAGAGCTAGATATGCAAACTAAAAGCGCATGATATGTTAAATGTACAAATTAGAGCCTAACTAGACTAGACTGGCCAAAATTTAGGCTCAACTAAGAGAAATTAACTAGAGCATGAATGTGCAACCATGTGCACAATTATGCATGATAATATTCTTGAGCATGTACACAATAATACAACTAATATGCATGCCCTAACATTCATATTATCCAAAGCTAGAAAGTGAAGAATCCAAGATAATAGCCAGAATAATGGATCATCATACATTTTCTTGGTTAAATGAATGAGATTGTCTATGCTGAACAATACCAAATAGCTTATTCTAGTAAGATCGTAAGGTGTTGTTATAAGGCTACCTCCCTTGGTCTTGTAGAACCAAAAGTGCAAAAGGATTAACCTTGTTCGTTGGCAACTGATCTAAACCCCTGGAGAATAAGATGTGTCTAACCTTTAGAGCATTTTTAGGCAAATATATTAGAAAATGCCAACATAGTGGGGCCATAATATCTATGATAGTGTGGTAGGTTTTTTGGGGTTGTGTGTAAAGAGAAATCTTAGTCCTTTAATTTTCCAGGATTCAAATTCTAGTTTGTTCAATAACCAAGTGTTCAACACATCTTCATTATTGATACTTTCATCGCTACTATATATATATGTTTCCCCTTCGGAGTTAATGTCCTTAATCAATTTTGTTTTCAAAAATTTGGCTAATGAAGAGTGTTTTAAGTTATCCTCATATACCCCTCCTATTCCACTTCTTTTGTATATGTGTTACTTATATCTTTGTCCAATGGTATTTTACTATTTTGTCTTTATCTACAAAAGACAATACTTCTTTTCTAGAGTTTGTAATCTCATTGGAATTGTCAAATCATTGTAACCCTAAAAGAGCATTAAAGGTATAAAAGAGGTCCTATATTTCTATTTTTTTTAAATCTATTACCTATTTAACTCATGGGAGATTGACATCTACACTTCTCCAAGTTCCTAGTGTTTCATGCAAGCCATCTACCAAGCCCTACCAATCCAACGCTATATACTACTTTGTATAGTTGTGTTTTTCCTAAGTATTCACATCCCGATTTTGGCAACATGTTCGCATCTACACTCAAGCCAATCATTACTTCTTTGATTTTCATATGGTTTACATGTGTATTTATCATTAATTGCCTAGTTTTTTAGTATTTTTTTTTTTCTTTATGTTTTTGTCACTGATGAGTTTAATTCTATAAGAGATGGCAACTTTATTGAAATATATTTTATATGTAGGATTACCATTTTTTTTTTACTAAAAGAGGGGTAAAAAATTTATTGAAAGCCAAAGAGAACAATACAACAAAGATCTCTAAGGAGACATATCCTGAACAACAAGTTGATCCAGCTTATGAGATAAATCAGGGGGAAGGAGGCTCTGGTCAACAATATTCCAGCCCTGCCCATGCTCAGAAGCCCATTTAGCTAGGCAGTCAGCAACACCATTCCACTCACGGGGGATATAAGTAAAAGTAACAGAGTCAAGAGACCTGCACAACTAGAGAATTTGCTTAATAACCAAAGTCAGCTGCCAGCAGACCTCAGAAAGCTCTTGTCTATTCAGTAAATTCACAATAACTTGTGAATCAGCTTCACAGATAATACTATGCCATCCATGCAAGCAACAATGCTCCATAGCCACCAGGATGGCGATAGCCTCCATGAGATTGTTGGTATGAACTCCTTTGTGAATAGAAAAAAGAAACTGGACATCTCCAAAACTAATGCGCCCAACTCCCCCAATACCAGCAGGACCAGGATTCCCCCGGGAGGAGCCATCGGTGTTGATTTTAATAACTCCAGGCATAGGAGGAGTCCAACTCCCCTCGCGATTAACTCGCTGAAAATGATGTTTGGCTCTACTACCATAGCGGTGGGTAGCTGACAGAGGAGCCCCACCATGGAGAGGAAAGGAGAGGTGAGCGCAAATATCCACATCTCCAGGATCCAAAGCACCCATCCCCTCAAACTTTGTCATAACAGTCTCATGGAGGGAATGACCAATTTTCCCCCACAGGTGCAAGACTCCAAACTTAACATCCAGAAAGATTCTCTTGTTCCTTTCCAGCCAAACATGCCAAAGAATGAAGGAAGGGCCAATATCCCAAGCACCCTGCAGAAAGGAGGACTTAGAAGGCAGATGCCCCAATCTAACCCAAAAATCAGACAAAGAAGAAACATGCCAGCACGGGCAGCCCCACGCAAACCACCAAAAGTGCCAAATCTGCTTTACAAAGGAGCATTGAAAGAAGAGGTTTGAAACTGACTCCTCACCATCACAACAAAGCACACAAATAGAGGGGCCATGGAAGCTGCGCTTACAAAGATTATCCCAAGTGAGGCAGCGATTGTGAACCACCAGTCAGAGGAAAAATTGCCACTTGGGCCAAGAGAGAGAGTTCCATACTTGCTTCCACCAATGCACCTCAACATCGCCGAACAACAGCCTAGTAAGCTCGAAGTACCCTGAAGAGACAGAATACTTGCCAGAAGAAACACCTCCCCAAGCCAAAACATTAGGTTCCTGCAAAGAGCTGCAATCCCTAGAGGCAAGTATCTGAGAAAGCTCCCTTTGATCCCGCGTTGAGCCCCCTGGCGGCCAATCAGAAGAATTCTTCCATCTATAACCAACAACGAGGCCCAGATTGCAGGCCTCTTTGTAATGAGCCACCTTATCCCAGCCAACATGAAGGAAAGAATCACAGAGAGCCTGCAGGTGCGAATGAGAGATCAAGAGAGGAGGATTGCCATTCCAAGAGTCACTCCATAACAGAGCCTCAGAGCCTCTATTACAAATCCAGAAAAGGCGACGCTTCACTAAGTGGGCACCTTTCTTGAGGGTAGTCCACACCATAGAGTCGCAACCATCCAAAGGAAACCTCGGGATATTATAAGGATCAACTCCAGCAAGATACTTATGCGACAAGATGCAAGCCCAGAGCTGAGACTGGCTGGAGCACCAACGCCAATAAAGTTTGGCAGCAAGAGCTTGGCCACTCAAGATAGTAGAACGAAGACCCAGACCTCCCTCCTTCTTGGGCCTACAGACAGATTCCCAATTAATAAGGCTCCATTTAGAATATTGCAGGTTCTCGCTCCAAAGAAACTGTCGAGAAAGGGCATCAAATGCTTTAAGAAAGTAAACAGGGGTTGCCTGAACCATGCTTCTATAAGTAGGAAGAGAGTGAATCACATATTGGAGGAGAGTCACCCTTCCAGCCATAGAGAGCCATCTATGAGTCCAATGATTAATCTTATGTCGCAGCTTATCAAGAAGGTTCTGCCAAAAGAGCCTACGTTGTCTTCCTACCCTAATAGGGATGCCCAGGTAAGTTAGAGGGAGAGACTGAATCTGAAATTGGAGGATATCAGCAATCCTCTATTGAATAGGCCCAGGAGTATTGAAGAAATAAATGGAGGACTTATGGTCATTGATTTGCTGGCCGAAAGCAGCCAAATAAGTATCCAAGGTGATCCTAAAAGCTTCAGCTTCCCGAATCTGAGCTCTATCTGCAAGAGCAGTATCATCCACAAAATGGAGATGAGAAAGATTGGGCAAACCGTTTCCCCATCGCCAGCCTTGTATCACATTTTGGGAAACTTGATATTTAATTAATTTGCCAAGGCCCTCCGCCATAATAATAAACAGGTACAGAGAAAGAGGATCCCCATGTCGAAGACCCCGAGAAACCCCAAATAACTCAGAGGGTGCACTATTGAGAAGCACCGAGAAGGAGGGAGAAGTAACACAACTCAGAATCCAGCTCACCCATTCCAAACTGAAGCCAAAAGCAAGAAGAGTTTTCCGTAAAAAACCCCATTTAACTCTATCATAGGCCTTATCCATATCCAGCTTGATGAACATAGAACACTCTTTAGAGACATACATAGAGTGGATGGCTTCAGAGGCAATAACCACTCCATCAAGGATTTGTTTCCTAGCACCGAAACCTCCTTGCTCTTCAGAGATAATCAGGGGGAGCCAAACTTTAAGTCTTTCAGCAATTAACTTAGTAATGACTTTATAGACCACATTAAAAAGAGCGATAGGCAGGAAGAAGTCGAGTTGATTAGCCCCTTCTTTTTTGGAATAAGAACAAGGAAAGTAGCACTCAAAGCTCTGAGCATCTGTTTGTTAGAAAAAAATTCTTGAACCACAGCTAAAAGGTCCTGATTAATAATATCCCAAAATTCCTAAAAAAGTTCAATCGGGAACCCATCGGGCCCAGGAGCCTTTCCCTTCCTCATGTTGAAGACCACATCCTCCAATTCCGACAGGGAGATCGGCCTCATAAGAGAATCATTCATCTCTGTGGTCACAAGAGAGGGAATACAAGACAAGATAGTATTCTCCTCAATATCAGCGGGAGGAGAGTCATCAAAGAAAAGAGCAGAGTAGAACCGAATAGCTTCCCTGGACACAGCATGTGAGGAAGTGAAGTGGAGGCCATCCGCATTGACAAGAGAAGAAATGTAACTCTGATTTCAGCGGCCCTGAACAGATTTATGAAAGAAAGCAGTGTTCATGTCCCCTTCCTGAAGCCAATCAATCCCAGCCTTCTGCTTCCAATAAATTTCTTCTCTGAGATCCCACTTAGCTAAGTCCCTGGAAGCCTGGGACTCCTCTATGCGAAGGGCTTTCGAGAAGCCAAGGTCACGGATCTGCCTAGTAATGACTGCTAGATGATCTTGAGCCCTCTTCTTCATGGTGTGAAGATTACCAAAGCAAGTCTTGTTCCAGTTTTTCAGCTTTCTTTTGACATACTGAAGTTTTTTAGAAAAAGAGAACATAGTAGTGTCATACGCTGGGCCACCATCTCTCCACCAATGAACCATGAAATCATGAAGAGAAGAGTCACGAAGCCACATTAACTGAAACTTAAAAGGGGGATTCTTGGGAATAGAGACACAACTAGCAGAGAGCTTGATAGGGCAGTGATCAGAACCCCTCCAATCCACAATTTCAAAAGAGAGTGAGAGAATACCACTATTCCAATAGCAGGAAACCAAAAATCTATCCAGACGTTCTAAAATGGCATCATCCCCAACCCTTCTATTATTCCACGTAAAGAGCCCATTACAAGGTAGAACATCAGAAAGATGTAAGAGATCCATATTCTCCCGAAGCATATCAGAAGAGGGCCCCAGTTGAGCAAGACCTCCTCATTTCTCCTCCAAGCACACAACAGAATTGAAGTATCCACCTAAAATCCAAGGCAAGAAAGGATGACAACTTCAGACATGCCGAATATGCACCCAAAGCCTTATCTTTCCAGGGAGATCAATAGGAGCATACACATTAGTGACCATAATCAACTCCCTCGTCTCCAGGCAAGAGGCAACCATAGAAAGAGAAGAATGACAAGATAGTCACCAAAGAGGGGTAATTTTCCTGGGGTCCCAACAAATAGCCAAGCCACAAGAGCTCCCCTGGGAGCCAATACATTGAAATTGACCAAAATAGCAAATACTTGGAGAACAAATGACCATGGAATCCACTGAAAGTTTAGTCTCTTGAATACAAAGGATGTCCGGGGAATGCTCCACCACAAAATCATGAATAGATTTTTGTCTAGGGATGCTATTCAACCCCCTAACATTCCATGAGAGAATGAGCATTGAGTAGAGTGAGGAAAATGTGCATCCACGGGTTTGACAGCCCCCGACTCTACCAATAAATCCCCTGTAAGCTGAATTTTCTCTTGATCCCTCTTGCGGCCACTTTTTGAAGGAGTAATAAAAGAGACTTTCTTAAACGGTCTTTGCATCAAACCCAATGCAAGAGAAGATCCTTTTCCTTTCCCAGATGCAAACACATCTTTAACCAAATCTGCTAGGAGGATGTCATTGTCTTGTGGAACAGAGGAAACCACCAGGGCACCAAATTCCGGTCCAATAGGTATATCACATGACTACTGGACAGCATTCACCTGGTGCATAAGAGAAGCATCTTGGATAGGAGTCCCCTTATCAGCAACTGTTGCATCAGACATAATACTTGGAGGAATACCTTCCTCTAAGCCATATTATCTAGCACCTCAAAGCAGTTAAAACCTCCCTTTGCTTGCCTATCTAGGAAGGGCCTCTTCTGCCCTCTCCCCTTAGCTTGGCTCTGAGCAGGAATGAAGCCATCCTTGTCAGGAACTGTAGCATTAACCTGGGCTTTCCCCTTATTTGTAGAATTCATCTGGGCTTTCCCTTTTCCTACAAAGTCAGACTGAGCCTTTCCTTTTCCTGCATGTTCATTCTGAGCTTTGTCTTTGCCATCAGTATCCATCTTAAGGTCTGAGGAGGAAGAAGATCCCCCAGGGCCTCCATTGGGCCTCTTAGAAGCTTGGGGGCACATACCCTGGAGATGGCCATATTCATGGCATAATCGGCAATGGAAAGGTAAAGACTCATAGTCTAATTGTTGTACCCAGGACGATGAGCCAAGACAAATTTCCAAAGAATCTAGCAATGGGTTATTCAAATCAATTTCAACACAAATGCGGGCAAAAGAGATAACCTTTTTGTCGAGGGATTGATGTGCAATGGCAGCAGGCGTCCCCAGCAAAGCAATTATCTAGCATAGGATGTCCTCTCTCCAAAACTCAAGAGGCAGGCGCGGCAGGCGAACCCACACAGGAACCTTTGAAGGGAGATCCTCCGTAGAATTGAACCCTGTATGCTAGGGTTTGACAAACAACCTGACTCGGCTGTAAAAATATGGGCCGCCCTCAAAGACGCGATCCCGATCAGACATGCAAGAGAATACCACCATGAAGTAGCTATTCCCTGCTAACATAATGTCCATATCACCATCTATTTTCCACGAGCGACGGATCCAGGCTTCAAGAGCAGACAAAGAGATTTGGATCCCAAGAAACTTGCAGATCAAAGCATGCTTAGTCCAGTACTCGACATCTTCCAGAACTGCCTCCGGAGGAATGACCAGAATAGGGCGATCTTGACTACGAGGTAAACAGCCATTAACCTTTTTTAACTTCGAGCTCTCCCCAACAAAAGTCGAAGCCTGCGGTTGCGAATTAATGCCTGAAGAAGCTCCGTGAGAAGCCATAACCCCAGCAATCATCAAAGTAAAGGCCGCTCCACATGCAGCCATCAGAACACAGAGCTGAGAACACCCTTGCAAGCAATACACACCAACACTCCACACACAAAAAACCCCAGCCCCAACAGCAGAAACAGGCAAGAGAAAAAAGATTGAGAAAGACCCGCAGCAAACGGTAGCAGGCAGCAGACCCACCCCACACAGAAGCAGCCCAACAAAAAAAAGAGCTAGGGCACGGAGGCCCTAGCTCACGCCCAGCCTCCTCTCAGCGAGCATTGTTTCCCTTCCAGTCATTTCCGTTGAGCAAAAAAACCGTATTATTCCACGATGAAATCACATCATAGGATTACCATTAACTTGTATATATTAATTATAAATAATCAACAATAAAGTAACGAACTTCTATCTAGAAGAAGATGCAACTGTCCTTGAAGAAGATACAACTAATGACCATGTTTTGTGATAAAACAATAAATGTTATAGGAAGAAACAATTATTCTCGAAGAGGTGCGCTTTGTTGTAAGGTTGTCTATTTGTTATGAAGACTAATGTTTCTAAAAGGAATCATCCCTCTGAAAAGATATAAGATCAATATGAGAGACTTGAAAAGAGTGTGTTGAATTATAAGACTATCAAGCAAATACACCAAGGACAGCTATATATGAGAATGTAATTACAGATTTGAGAAAGATAAAAGAAGAGAACAGTGGAATGCAGATTGAGAAGTAAATGATATGGTAATAGTTGCATCAAATTTTTGAAGACTGAGACTTCAGAGGATGATCTCATGCAGAGATAAAGCAGCCTTTGGAGTAGCATCATGAAATATATTAAAAAAAGGTTGTAAGTTATAGTATGGCAGATTTATAAGAGGTTTATGAAGAAATTATAATCAGTTTTGTGTCAGATTCATTGTCATCATAATAGCAGTTTATAGAAGAGAGTTTGTGAAGAAAAAGTTTATTCATCATTCATTGCAAGAGCAACATTTGTAAGGTGGAAAATTTATTTAGGAGTTAGTGCCTCTAAATAAATGAGGGATTGGTGTCGGTAAAAGAATGAGGGGCAAGTTTTTGTGCCTCTAGTGGAAAAGTTCTCATGAACTAAATGAGGGGTTGGTGTCTTTAGTAGGCTTGAACCTATGAACTTTGTGAAAGAAGATTTTATATGAAAGTATTATTTTCTTACAATTTTCTCCCGTTAAGGTTTTCCATGTATATCTTGTGTTCTATTTGTGTGTATGAACCTGTTGTTATTTCCAATTAAGGATATGCCAAAGAAAACTGCCTTTCATACTTGTCAATATATGCATGGCCTGGATGCATGCTACATTATTTCACATTTCTGTGTTTGGAAAATACACCCTATTCTACCTACCTTGCATGTTTATACCAAGTTGGCAAGTGCCAAGGACACCACATTTATTTCTTTTCTAACAGATTATTAAACTACTGAAGAATCTTACAACTTATCAACAACTAGATTCTCCTAGTAAGAGAACAAAAAATGCATCAAAGAATAAAACAATTTCAAATAATTTGATATTCACCACAAAAAAAGTTTATAAAAAATTGATTTGAGAACAAGGAGTGAAATACCTTCCTCGTTTGTCATAAGACCTATGTTTCCTCTCTTATCCATACAATGGCAATTTGTTTCAATACTAAGAAGTTGCAGTGGGGTTCGTCTGTCATAAGACCTATGTTTCCTCTCTTATCCATACAATGGCAATTTGTTTCAATACTAAGAAGTTGCAGTGACCCCACAGACATTGTCACAAAAAAATATTCAGTTAATGCTATTGTAATATTGATTAAAACAAATAGCTTGAAGGGCATAACAAAGATCCAACTTCCTAAGACACAAACTAATCTAATCATATCATTCCAAGATGTAACAATAATTTTTCCATTACATGAATTTTCCAGCACATTTTTATGGACCTATTTATAATTAGACTTGTATTTGAGTTATACCAAATGCTCTATTAAGAATATATAATCTCCAATCTTTAAGTACGTGTTCCACAATCTTTAAGAATATAGAATCTCCACTCTTTAAGAACGTGTTCCAAAGCAAGTTTCCACTATTAACACAGGTGGCAATCACCACAGAATGTCAAAGCACAAAGGAAAACATGGTCATAAGGTGTCATCGCAACCTAAAAGAATGATAGATAGCTAAGGGAGATCATTTAAAAAGTGATTTGAAGGAAGGGATAAAAATGCCTTTTTTGCTAAAGATCTTAAAAACAAAGTTTCAGGGAGAAACAAGCTTTGCAATTTTGTGCATGATGCTAACTTGTGATGGTCCATCTTATATTTTTTTCAAAATTATATCCTTGTAGCCTCGGTTCTAATCAATTGGAGCATGGTTTTGATAGGTATCCTTGCACACTTGACATAGCACCTTGTGCATCAACAATAGGGAAAACATTGACCATTAATCATTGTGGAAGTTTGTGTTGATTAGTTCAACTTAGCTCACAAATATCTTAAGAAAATGTGGATTAGTATTACAGCCACACTATTTATTGAGTTGTATTGTAGTTTGAAAGCCTTTACACATAACAAAGTTGAGAAAATGACAGGATCTGGAGAGTTGCCTTTGAATCAGAATATTTGAATAAGGGAGTGGAATGTGCAAGAAGAGTGTTAGTTATGTTACATAAAGATGAAGATGCATGTGAAGCAGGGTTCAAACAATTTGAATAAACTATTGTAGATATATCTATCAATGTCAACAAGCTTATAGCCTACTTTAAAAAGCTTGAAACTTCTTTCAGTTGGCCCGCTTGGCATAAAGCAAAAGAGGCAAAAGAATAAGAGTGCAAAAGTGCATTAGAGAATTCAAATATTGCATCATTACAACCATCTTTCCATGTAGAAGCCAATGTTAAAATTCAACTGCATACAAGATCAAATAGATATAGAAATACTCAATCATGAAGAGCAACAAATAATTCAACCGCATACAAGATCAAATAGATATAGAAATACTCAATCATGAAGAGCAACAAATAAAACTTACCCAGTTGAAATTAGGTGATGGTGCACTCACATGGTCAGATTCATGATATTCCTTGACTTCAAGCTGAGCATCATCTACGACAAAATAGGAGCTCAAAAGGTTTATTTGATCTCAACAATATGTTGTGAGGTTTTCACACCATCGCCCCATTGCAAATGGGGACCCCCCTCTTTTGCAAGCGGTAGGAGTAGTGGTCTTAGGTAGTCTTTGTTGGCGATAGTTTTCAAGCCCCTTGGTCCGGCAAGTGAAGTTCGATAGTTGGTTTTGGGCAATTTTGGTCTACTGGGAAGTCAAGTCTATCTGGAACATGAGCGAGAGTTTTGCTAAATCTTTCAGGAATATGGGATCAAAACCAAAGGATTTGTGATGAAACAAGTTTAAACCCTTTGAGAATCCTTGTTCCAGCTTCAATTTGATCTTAGAAAGTCGAAATAGATTGTGGGAGGTAGTTTTGCTAAAAGCACGTTGAATCCTAAAATTTGGCTAAGTCCTGAAATATTTTAAAAACCCCCAAAATCTAGAATCTACACCTTAACTCCTATGAAGTTGAAACCTATCTCAAACATCCTGGAAGGTATTTATACAAATATAACTTAAAGTATAAGAAATAAATCAGACTTATACTTAAATGTTATATTTGTATAAATTCTCTGCCCCTGAACTGAAAAATGGCTAAGTACTAAGTGCAAACCTACTCTGTCCCATGCCTGGGCGGATTTCGGCCTCCTATAGGACACGGTTTGTCCTATGACCTTCAAATTTCTGCCCCTCCCTTGTGGCGTGATTTCATTTCCTTCGTTGGAATGGTGATGTTTGGGGAAAGTTTTGATGGCACCGGATCTAAGGAAAGCAAGTTTTAGTGTGTTGAGTTTGGGTGGAATTGTCCCATCCATAGGACAATTCCGCCATGGGGTTGGTTGTCCTATACCCCATAAAATTCCGCTCCCTCCTTTGCATGATAGAAGTCTTCCTTAGAAGGTGGAGAGTGGTTTTGAGTTGTTTTTGGAGTTTTTGGATCGAGAGAGATGTGTTTCTAGGGGGTTGTCTTGTCTTTCATTGGGCGGAATTGTCCCATGTATAGGACAATTCCGCCAAGGAGCTGGTCCCGTCTTTCCCTCATTCCTTAGCCTTCCTCCCCTTTGGTGGATTGAGAACGAAGTGTTTAGCATAGAGAGTCATGTGCAAGGCAAGTAAGTGTTGGTCTTTTTGGAGTCTACAAGTTGGAAATCATTAAAATTCTACATGTCCCATGACTAGGCGGATTCCGCCCAGTCATAGGACCGGTTGTCCTATGTGACTGAAAATTCCGCTCCCCTTTGGAGCCTTGGAATGAGATGTTTGAGCATGGCGGAGATGTTTGGGTGTTTTATTGAGAAGATTTCAGTCCAAGGTAGGGAAGTTTTCCATGTCTTCCTTGGGCGGAATTATCCCATGGATAGGACAATTCTGCCCTCACCTTTCATCCCCTCCTCCAATGCAAGTCGGCCACTTTAAGTAAACAAAGCCAGAATTTACCAACATGAAGTCGTCCCCCCAAACAACAACTAGAACAAACAATTAATTTTGCAATACAAGTCTGCCTTCTTTGGGAATGGGAAGCAAAACATATATAAGGAAGTCTTGATTCATTTTTCTTACACCAAACACCTGTGATTTTATTCCAGACTGAATGCATATCAGTATTATATCATAATCAGATTGGGAAGCAAGTCATGCTTGGTGGGGGGTTTCTTTTAGTCCATTCTCTTAGTATTCCAAGTGGGAAGGAAGAGAGCATGTGGTATGTTAAACAATTGATGATCTTTAGGAGTTGGAACTTGGGTTTCATGCTTATTTTGCAAGTTGTCCCATGACTGGGTAGATTCCACCCAGTCATAGGACAGGGGTTCATCCTGTAGACCCCAGATTTCCGCTCCCCCATAAGGCTTTGAGATGGAGTACTTTGGCCATGGCAGGGATATCTTGGCATTGCTTTGTGGATTTCGGTCCTTGAGGAAGGAGCTCTCCATGTTTCCCTTGGGTGGAATTGTCCCATGGATAGGACAATTCCGCCATGCTCTTAACATTGAGTCCAATACAAGTCGGCCCTGTCATGGTGCATTTTCCTAAGCAAACAGCAACAAACAATAAGAAATTAAATGCAAGGAAAGTCGGCCTTAGGTGGGAGATTATTTCATGTTTTATTTTGGAAATTGATAGTGCAAAGTCAGCCTCCTAGGTGGGAGAAGTGCGAAATATATATAAAGGAGGGAGATTTGATTCATTATACACCCAATTACATGTGATTTTCTTCCAGCAACAGTGCAGTTCAAACAAGTAGATTAGACCCTAAGGAAGTTGGCAAGATTTTCTAGGGAAGGAACAGCAGTTGACATTCATCCCAAATCTTAGAATTATAGGGAAGTTCCAGGTTTGATTAGGACTGATTTTCTTTCCAAGTCGTAGAAGGGTAGTAAGGATGGCAGATTTGATTTGATTTCCAAGCGAGACCAAGCCCCATCTTCCTTAGTTTTCCTTTCTCAAGTTTTCGATCTTTAAAGGATGTTTAATTAAGGAAATAATCAGAATTTGAAATCTTGTCATAATCTGAGAATTGATAATCATGGCTAGTGGATTAAATCTTTAGATCTTCGAAAGCTAATTCATGGTAAAGAGATGTGTGGGAATCTGGAAATAGCTTCATGTTTAAAGTTTTGATCCAGCTTCGTTGGCATCCTCCAAAGATTTTGCTTCCTAATTTCTTATTTCTCAAAAGTTTTTGTGGTATCTTGAACATGGGTAACTAAGGATATGTTTCCTTGATGTTTTGTAGGGCAAGGAAGTGTTTGAAACTCCAAGAGGATGCTCCAAGTTCCAAGCTCGAGGATTTCAAATGAGAAAGGGAAAGACAACCAAGGAGAAAGGGCTGAATGGCAAATCTTGGAACTCTTGGCAACGAAATCATGGGAAGTTATTTTCCTTGGATGGCAAATCTTGGAACCCTTGGCAACAATTTCATAGTAAGCTATTTCCTTGGAGGGCCAATCTTGGCACAACAAAGAAATATCAAAGCAAGGATGGTATCCACATCCTCTATTATCACGCCAACAAGTGAAGACTTCAGGTTCCATGCTCGAGGAATCCAAATGAGATGCATGTTAAAGTCAAAAAATCAGAATTCAAAGATCAACGCAAGGAATGATGACGATCAAGGAGGTGAATAAAGGGATGCTCCAAGCTTCAAATTCAAAGATCACAAGTGGGACGAAAGTTCACACCAAGTTACCGAGGGTCAAGACATCAAGGCCATTCAAACTGAGATCAAGTTGGCATTCAAGATCGAGATCAGAGGGACAAGTCCAAGCACTTGAAGGCATTTTCAAGTTCAAGGATGCCAATCCAAATAATGCCATGAGAAGATTTCCAAGGGCAAGAATGGAAGAGTAATGAGAGGACGAAAGAATTTGGGAACAGGCCATCCCATTCATCTCCAAGGAGTTGATAGTTTCGGAAGAGTTAATCAAAATTAGAAATGTTAAGTATGAAGAGATATTTTCTCTTCACAATCGGAGCCTACAAGATAAGGATGATAAGGTGGCAATTGGTTTTCTTCTCCAATCATAAAATTCCAGATTTCAAGCACAAGCAATCATAGCACACCAAGTGTCTTATTTTCTCATTGGTTGAGAAATCAATGTAATTTTCTCATTGGCCCATGATTTGGTGCCCTCTTGTAATTGGTTGTAATTTTGGCAACCCTAATTAGGGTTTCTAGGATTTAATCTTCGCCCTTCATTTCAAATGAATCTTGGCCCTTCGTTGTAATTGGACATCTATAAAAGGCCAAGGCCTTCTCATTTGTAAAGATGGTTGGAGAGATTCAAGAGCTAAGGAGCATTAGATTAGAGTAGGAGAGAAGATAGAATAGAGTAGGCTAGCCAAGGAAGACTTGATCAAATTGTTGATATAGTACTACCAAAATTATTCCCTCTTTCATTGTTGGTTTTCATGGTGAATGTATGTGACGTTTGGAGTATTTCATGGTTTCTTCATTCTCTTACTTGGAGTAGATTTCATTTTAATATTATTAAAGTAGTTAGTTGGATGAAAGTAGTTGTGGATGTTTTCTTGTTTGACTCAAGTATACTAGGCCACTAGCCTCCTTGCTGATTGTGAGGAAGCCTTGTGTGGTAAGCTAGTCATTGCGCCTAAGTTCAATCGGCATTGGATCCTTAGTTTGTACTTCCAAGTAGGATTAAGAAGAAGATGTTAATATGAAAACCATTCAAGGTCCTTACAAACTTGCACTAGGTGGAGTCGAGGTCGCAAGCAAGCCTCCATTTGGTAGAGTCCAAGTCATCCATGATTCCTTGCATTCCTAGTTAGGGGTAGAAGTAGCAATAGAAGTAGTTTAAGAGAGTTGTGAAGTGAAGTTGAGAGAAACATTCGAGTATACATTGCAAGCTAAGCCTGACTACCATTGAATGAATAGCATAAGTCCCCTTAAGTGGTTAACCACCAAATCACATCATTTCAACTGAGCCAGTCATTCCACAAATTTAGGAACCTTGGAGTCATTCCATAATCTCAAATTGCAAAGCTTAGCATGGGAGATGACTTTGATCAAGAGAGGATTTAACGTTTTGTGTTTCACATTGAAGCATTGAGTGTTCAATCCTGTATGTTATGTAAGTGGAACAAAACTCGCATCAACACAATCCAAAACTAGTTAGTGTTGAAAAGTTGTTGATTTAAACTACAACTTAAGTGGGCCACATTGTCAAGCTGTGTAGTATGAAGTGGGGGTCTCTTGTTTTACACTATAGGTGGATAGGGATCTAAACAATAATTCATTTGGAGGTCCCTTATTGAATGCTTGATTGCATAAGCATGGCTCTCATACACTAAAATAGTGTGTTGCTTGGTGATGACCTAAATTTACCATTTTTATCTATATAGAGAAGGAAGAAAATTCATATAATTATGTATATGCAACAGGAGGGCCTAGAGTGTTCAATATTAAACCACATAATTTTGAAAAGAATAAATCGAAATAAGTATTTCTTTAAGAGCTAAGAATGTGGTGTTCAATCACCTTGGTGGATTTTATATCTATATCAGGGGAAGTTCTGCTCTTTAAGCCAAAGAGAGACAAAATTTGTATATAATGACAACATATTGAGATGGACAATAAAAAAGGACAACCAGGGCATTATTATGAAAATCAACAAATTGTTTCCATGAGAAAAGTAAAAAGGAAATGAAGGTACAGAGGCAAAAGGAGATGGTAAAAATTGCATCATAAATGCATCCCAAGATACAGTAATGTTCAATCCGGGAAAACTATCACAACTATGGTGATAAAAAAGAGATTGGTTGCAATTGCAATGTTGATGAGAAGCTAAAATGCACTATCATGCAAAAGGTAGTAAGCAAGTGCAACAAACAAGTCGAGGAGAATACAGTGATAAGCATATGTTCTTTAATTCTGGTTCTCAAACATAATTTTGTATGAATTGGTAAAGACTATTGCATGAGGCACATACAACCACCTATATCCACGTTGCTTAGGATGGGTGGATAGTGATATAGAGATGAAAGTACAACGTAATGCAGGTCAGTTTGTCATTAATATGAAAATTGTCAATGAGGTGGTGAACGTGGTTTCTCTTGATACGTGTGGAGTGATTTTAGTAACCCATACATGTATGTGCATGAGGAAAGAAAGAGCATTTGCTCAAGGATGTAGAGGCCTTCACCATCATTGAACACAAGGGTGGGCATAAGATTACATTGGTGAGCATTGATCAGACAAAAAGACTAGGAAATGCTCTCAAAAAGTAACAAGAGAGCAAAGGCATCGAATGGAGGAGTTCCTATCCTTCCAACAAGTACTCCAAAACTCAAGAGGTATACCACAAATGAAAAAAGTAGTGCATAGTCTCTCTTGATGCTTGTGGAGCAATTTTCGCGACCCATATGCATATGATAAGGATACAATCTTCATGAAGAAAGAAACTAAAGAGCACTTGGTCAAGGATGTAGAGGCCTTCACCATTATCCAATACAAGGGCAGGCATAAAAGATTGCATTGGTGAGTGCTAATCAAGTGAAAAGACTAATAAATGCTAACAAAAGAATTACAAGAGAGCAAAGACGTCAAATTAAGGAGTTATTATTATTCCAAATCCCAAGGGTTTTGCCACAAATGAGAGAGGTAGAGTATGATATATAACTATTGCTTGACTCACCTTTTCTTTTTCAGGTTGTAGAGACAAATCCAGGGGCAAAGAAGAATTAAGTTAAGAAACAACCCCAAGGCTTGCCGGGGTAAAAGTTAATTTACCCAAGTACTTCATCATTTGCTTTGCTAATTGTGATGGTCCTAATGATTGACTGAAAATAGCATATATGCAGAGATTATCGGGCTTTGAACAAGATCATTATTTATCATGGATATAGTTGTTTTTCAATAGACAGCTGATTTGTTGGACCCACCTACAACATGTTAAATACAATGCCATATTGGACTTGAAAATGGATTATCATCAAATTCAATTCAAAGAGAACAGAACTGAATTCAAAGAGAGAAAGGCTAATATGACAAGCTTGCGGTTTCATTTGAACTATACAATGTATCCACTACATTCATGTGGTAAGTGAATCATGTAGCATCATTCAGAAATACTCATGTGGTACTATACTCAGGATGAGATCTTGGTTTTAAGCTTTTCAGGCATGCCTAAAAGGAACATCTACTTATTTACATAATGTCAGAGATCTATACACAAATTGGTGTTAAATCTTAAGAAATATTAACTAGCAAGATCACCACTGGTCTAGCAAGATCATCACAATTTACAGCTAACTATATAGATAAATGTGTGAATTAGAAGTCCATGCACAATACTGTATGTGAAGTGAAGAAATCTTGCTAATCAATGCACTGGAGTAACAGAAAAAAATGGACCAAAAAAGAGTTATATGCAAATTAGTTAAAGGCTGAATATTTATACAAGCATAAAAGTTTGCTTAAGCAGCTAATGAATAAAACAAAAGGTTGGTCAAACAAATTTGATATAGCAATATTGCCATTAGATGATATGCCTGAGAGCAAGGGTTAAGCAATCTCACAGCACACGCATTTGGCTTCTAATCTAAACAACCATCATCAGCTCTGGCTGGTTGTACACATTACTAGAGTCATCTTCTAAACTGGGATAAGCAGCTACCAGACCATCTTGAGCTCCAATGTAAAGTGAGTAATAAATCTTCCAGTGGACCTCACGAACTTTTCTTGCTGGGTGAAATAACCCTTGGAGACAGTAATTGAGAACCACAGGAGCTCCTAGAGCAACACGCATCCCTTCAATGGCTTCCATGACAGCATTTATGACATGACGTGATGTCTCAAATATATTCGACCATACATAATTTAATAGGTGTAGCAGAGCATCCTCACAGCCAGGCCCCACAACACCTAAAGCCATATGTTTCACTGCGGAGGCTGCTGTCTGCCTGTGCACAAGATCTCGGCCCATCAGTGCATCTTCAAGCAGCGGTGTCACTGCATATATGTAGTCCTTGCCCATCTCCCCTACATATTCAAAAAGAAATGAAAGCGACTTGAGAACACCATTTTGAACATTCAACTCTGGCACCCGATATTCATTCATCAAGGCTGGAAGAACAGTAAATGGAGAATTTTCTTTTCATCTTTTCAATTTTCCGCAAAATTTCACACAGACAATTTCTTTGAAATTTCTCAAAAGAAACACAAGAAGTCGCAAGGAAACGACGACAAACACACAAGTTGCCAGCCTTCTCTCTTAAAATTTGTGAACAATGATGCGATCAAGCTACAAAAGTTCCTCGTGATTTCTTTTCCTTGACAGCAAAAGAGAAGAACTACCAAAGTAGTGCCGTGGTGTTTTAGGATTGAAGAAAGTGTATAGCATAGCCACAGTAATATATTTGAAAAGGCTCTCGATGACTATGAAGAAATTGTTTGCTGGAAATGCTCTCGCTATGAGGACTGCAACATGAAATTCATTCGCAAACCATGACACATGAACTTGGGAACGGGAGGACTGGTTTGGTCGATTCAAATCCTGGCATTAGAGTCCTACCGAACATTCGTTCAACATCCATTTTATGGATGTCAAACGATCAGAAACCTGTCTTAGTAAAAAACTGCAATGCCCAATTCACCTACAAAATTTGAGCTTCTGCTTGCAGAAATAATACGGATGCAGTTGCTAGTCAATAGGGTCAATATTTTGCAGGCTGCAAAAATAATAGAAAATTTACAAAATTGAATACTCTAAACTTTGATACTAAAATATTGCATCCAATCTTTGGATTCTGATTGGTCAAGAATTATTTTATTTTCAGATAGAAAAAACAAAAAACCATGGGCAAAAATACTAACTGCCAATCAGAATAAGGAAAAACTGAAAAAGTAATAAAAATTGAGTCTGAAAAATATATTGGCTGCAAACCATAGTATATATTTGACAGCACAGTTTTCAAGACAGAAACTAATTGTAAAACAGGTGCATTGAAAACATTAGTCTCCAGGCGGAGACTAGTAAAACTTCACTCTAATAACGACAACCACGACATGGGCAGATATACAATGTGTATACACTCGGACTCCAGCCACAACATGGACAGATATTCAATGTGTATATATTAGGACTCCAGCCACAACACGGGTACATACAGAGTGTGTAACTACAGTTCAATTGTAGCTGATCGCAGAAGTAGATACCTGCCTATTCGTCATAAATACACTTCTATTCGGCATAAATACACTTCTGACTACACAAATTGCATCAGTAAGATATACAGTGCATACAGACCTTTTAACTCCACAACTGCATAGTTAGATACACAATGAGTATACATTTTTCTACTCTACTGGACATGTGTATTTAATCGGTTCTGCTACAAGACAGCTACCCTCGTGAAACCATAAATTTCCATTCCATGTCTTAAAAAGAAATCAACCAGAACTACTAAAATTTCTAGGCAGAGAAACTATTCTGCATAATATAAACAAATCACCAGATGATGCTGCAGCAGCAGCAGCAAAGTTGGGCATTTCGCTCGCAACATTACACCGAGGTCGCTGGTTCCAGCGTGCCCTCCTCACAAGCCCTGCATTTGGCAGGGAATGGCGGGCGGATCTGGTAACATAAGGGATAAAGCGGTCTTCCATATGGTAAAAAGAAATTAACGGACAGGATGAGTTCAATGGTCGTCCATACTTAAGGAGAAATGTAAACCGTTGATTGAAGAAGTCAGGTTGAACATCTCAAATAAGGAAACGCCTTCGGCGTAATTAGGAAAACAATTTTGGCTTCAATCTAGTCCCAAGAATCTGTAGATACTGGGCTATCACAGAAGGAAGAGCCTCTTGTACACCAAAAGTAAGCAGGCTCTCGACATTGGGATTCATTGATTCTTCCATATCCTATGCAAGAATATATAATCTTTTCTCATTCTGGCAAAAACAAGTTTGGAAAGTCGTAGTCTTATAAAGTAATCTACTAATGGTTTGATCACTGTCTG
>MU227647.1:1952695-1971107 GCA_018584345.1 Thuja plicata | reverse complement strand
AGTTTAGGGGTTGCATCCCAAGTCATACCTGCAGGAGTTGCCCCTGGTGTGATCCCTCCAACAGGTGTTGCATCAGCATCGACAAGCCTCCCCGGAGTGGGTGTCTCATCCCAGCGATTACGCCTGCTGATTGCAGGAGTAGCATCGATATTGGCCCTACCCGGAGTAGGTGTAGCATCCCATCTACTAATCCCAGGAGTAGCATCAGGGGCATCCCAGTCAGATGAAGAAGCAGAAACCTTGGCCCTTTTGGCGGCATTCTCCTGCTCCTGAGCTTGATCCCATCTGTTTCTCCTCTTCGCTTGTGCCGCGTCCTGCTGAACCACCCCATCCTCCTTTCCCTTCTCCTTTTCCTCCTGATGTTTCTTAGCAATCAACCTCTTCGTTTCCTCCAACTCCCTTTTCAGGGCCTCTTCCCGCATAACATCCGCATAGGTTCGAACCGCGGCATCTGGGGTTTTATCCCCCATGGCAAAGGCGTCATTTCTGTCGGGGGAAATAATTCTATTAAGCCTCCGTTTTCTGTAATCATCCTCTCTGTCAACAATCCTCTGCGGCTTCTTAAACCCTAGATCGTCATCCTCCCCACCCGGTGGTAATTCCTTAAGCAAAGACCTTGGGGCCGTGTAAGAAGCCAATTTTCTAGCAATTTCTCTTTCTGCTGCGTCCCCTTCTTCCTCTTCCTCGTTATTTACTGGAATAGAACGTTCATAGCCCTCAAACCTGTTGTTTCCCCCGTATAAATCCTTGTCAAAAGTGACGGCAGAGAGTGCCGCCATTTCCTGTTCCTTCTTCCGTCTTTCCTCCTGAATCCTGGCTATATCTGCATCCAACGTATCCATTTTCCCACCCCCGCAAATAACAACCCCTGCTAGATTTTTTCAAGTTTCACAAAAAACAGCTAAATTTAAATCAAAGAAAGAGAAGAACACCAACCCTAAATCAAAGATTGAGCACCATGAAAAACCGAGATCAAAGTTTTAGAACTTAGAAAGCCCTAAAAAAAATGTCAGGTAAATAATTTATGTAGCACGGCCATTCTAAGATTTACTTTTCCTCCAGCCGACAAATCGGAACTGTGTAGCCCAAATAGCCTGTACCTCAATAAACAACTTCCTTCTAACAGACAAGATGATTTCGAGAAGGATTTAAAAGGCGAGAATGGATTGGTTTAGGATAAGCAATGAAAATGAGGAGCATGGGATCAAAGAAGAAGGATGAGTTTATCCCAAGAACAATATGCTCATTTGGAAGAATGCTTCAAAAATAGCAGTAAAATGAAAACCGTGTGTACTTTTCGCCTTTTAGTAACATTTTTTTAATGGTTGTATGTAAACTATCCTTTTTTTGCAAAGTTTCTCTCTAATGAGGATATTGTACTTCTGATAATCTCATTCTTATTTAATCTCATCTTCCTCATTTTCATTACTTATCCTCGAAAATCTATTCTTCCCATTTAAATCCTTCTTTTTAAATCCTTCTTCAAATTGTCTTGACCATTAGAAGGAGGCGATTTATTGAAATAGAGAGAAATCTATATAAAAAATATCCATAAATATCTTTATGAGCATATTAGAGAGAAATCTATAATGAGATCTATATAAAAAAGAGAAATCTATAATGAAATCTATATGAGCATACTCAAAGAAATCTATATAAAGAACATTCATAAATATCTTTAATAACTATATATTTCATTTTAATATTATTTCTTTAAAATATAATATAATTAATTTAATGCAAAATAATTAAGTTTACAATTAATTAGAGTTACGATTAGAATAAAATTAGAGTTATTTTTGTAGTTGTCATTAATTTATGCTTTGATTAAATCTTGAATATAAGTTTATTTTTAAGGTTCAATAAGATAAGGATTAGATTTTAGGTTAGGTTAGTGTTAGTTTCAATACTCTAAGAAAAATGTTAGAACTATCTTTATAATTGGAAACAAAGGGAAGTAAAGGTTAGAATTCAACTAGAATTACGCTTAAAAGAATCTAATATATTATTATTATAAAATTTTATTATTATTATATTATAATTCTATTACTATATTATATTATTAATATAATTTATATTTTATAAAAATATATTAGCTATTATTGTATAATTTAATATATTTTAATAATAATATAATTTACACATAATATTATATATTTTAGTTTGTATTATTAAAATATATATTATATAATAATTATAGATTATAATGAATTTCTATTTAACAATTCTTAATATAAAATATAATATATATATTTAGATCCCTTTCTATTAATCTGAAAAACTACTACATGGCATTGTTGTCAAGCCCCTCCCAATACAACTCGAAAGCATTTTTCACTCTCTTTTTCTTTCCAACCACCTTTGTATCAAAAATATCAGCTATACATTCTTTCTTAGGGTTGGGTTGAACTGTTTGTAATGCAATAATAACTCCAGCTTTGAACTGTTCTCATGGGATTTCATGGGCCATCCTTACTACTTTGTGTTGTGTACTCATCGCCTAAATGATGATGGTGAAGAATATGCTCAAAATTTCACCATCATGTTTGTGGCTTCTGGAAAAGTACTATGCTCCATTAATACTATTGATTGTTGGCAGCAAATAGTCCTCTTCCAATGTGAATAACCTCTTTTTTTGCTTGTCTATGTCCTCCTCCAAACAGTTGCAAACTATATTGAAGCTCACTCTGCTCGCCATGATTTGCACTACAACCTACAAAACAACCACCTAAATTCTACCCCGACAGATATGTTATCTGAAGGCTCAATCTGGTATATAATCACCTTGATCTAGAACCCTTCTCTCTAAAAATCAAGGATCTGCCTTTTGGCAGAGATATCAAGTTATCTTGTCGAGTCCAATCTAATCAATACTTCTAATATGAAAAACAAATCCTTCATCGAATCCACTAAGTATTGAGACTTAAATAGAAGTGTGATTGATTGAATTACCAAATTTGAAATCTAGTACCATTGTCACTACCTTTTTTTGAACCCGAGGCAACCAAGTCATTATCCATTCGGCCAAACAAAACTAATGGCATCTAATGAATTTCCTTACAAATCTCTAACGATGACCAAATCTTATCCTTTGTATCAAGTTGTACACCCATAAATTGGCAAGTTTATCAGCTTGTACGTTTGCTTCCCTATATACATGGGATATGGACACACTATCCATTTTGTTGATGTATTCCTTAATAATTTTCAACTTCCAATTTTGAATTTCATTTTTACAAACTTCATTTATACATATTAGGGAGTCCCCCAAAATATTTATATCCTTGATATCTTTGCTTGTACACAAACTCAATATGCATGGCAAAACCTCAAATTTTCTTTCATTATTTGTAGCTATACCCACCTTTCTAGTCGATGCTCAAATACACTACCCTTTGTCATTTCTGATTATACACCACTGGATTTCCCTCTTGCTGCCCCATCAAAATTTAATTTGAGTCTTCCCTGAATAGGACCCTTCCATCTAACATTATTTCTATCCTTACCCTTGTTTGGAGCCAACAAAGCTAAAGGCTTAAGCCTTTTCCATTTCTTTTGTAATTTAGAATCTCATGAATTGAATAAATTCTTTTTAAACCTTTGATTAGAATTAGCAACCTCACAAATGCCCTCTTCTATTATATTAATAACCTCTATAATTGATAATACCTTATCTTGAAAAATATTTTTTTTCCTCTCTTTCAAGAGGTATCAAACCACCGTTAATGGTATTATAGTATGAATATCACTCCAGGTATTTTCCTTATCCCTACATGGCCATCCTTTTAAAAATGCAACAAACAATGGCGTCTCACACTAGTCCATCCCAAGGAAGATATACATCAATCCCAACATTCACTAGCAAAGGGACAATTTAAAAGGATGTGATCCATTGATTCACCACTACCATAGCATAAAAGACAAATGCTTGGTCCCTAAATCCACAATTTTTCAAACAGTCTCTTGTAAAATGTACCCATGAAGGGTTGTCCACAAGAGTGCGTATGTGTGTTTTCTTCAACCTGTGTAGTCAAGCATAGACAAGGTAAACGTTAATAAAAATATATATGCATTCAATCTTAAACTACAACTAAGAAACTCACACAACCTCTGATTGAACTAAAATGGAAGCACCCATGTTCCATTTTATTTGTTCATTAAGGAGATTTGTGGGTGTGCTCTTAAAACACAATATAAGATCCCCAATGATGCAAATCTTGAAGGTGGATGAAGCTACAATGCAAACTAATGGAGATCAAATGGCTTGCAAACTAGTATGAAGAACTAGCAACAAGCATTCAACCAAATGAAGATGAAACAATGATCTAATGATAGTAATATGATATCTGAGATGCAAAATCTTAGTTATACTAACATGGATTCAGGATGGTTCAATGCAAGATTATGCTAACATACTATGATATCCAAGATTCAAAAGAAAACTAACATGTATATTCCTAGATGCTCTGGTATGCTTGAAAATAAACTAACATAATAACTCTACAATGCAAAATGATGGATCAAATGCAAGAGGCAAGGCTCCTATTTATATATTTTTGGGAGAGATGTGAGGGCTTGGACGAGGTGGCACCTATGTGGCATCCACATAGGAGACACATGGACAAAGGGGTGGCCATGCAAAATTCAAAGCTACTCACACATGTGTGAACAACTTGGGACAAGATGGACATTTAAGGATTGAGAGGTTCAAGGTTTCTCACACGTGTGTGAGAAATTTTGGGGAAAAGAATAGAAGACAACCTTGTAAGGTTGTAGTTGAACAATTTAAGGAAGTTGGTTGGCTTATGGGGAAGAGTTGCTCACACATGTGTGAGCAACTCATTAGGCACTAATAGGTTAGGAATCACCTTTTTAAGGGCCTAATCATGTATTAGTCTAAAAAGGTAGGCTTGGTGGGTGAGGTGATGCATGTAGACTAGGCTTTAGGTTAGGATTTAGATTAGATTAATAATTAAATTAGTCAAATCAAAGTTTTAAAAAAATTAAGAATATAGAGGGGAATAAATAAATCAAAATTTACTTAAAGGGGATTTTATGGAGGATAATGTATTAATTCAAATTTAATACATTAGAGGGATACATCTATTTAAATAAAATATAAATACTTTAGGTCATGAACCTGATTTAATTAAATGCATAGAAACATATGACAAATACGATCAATTAATTAAAATTTACTATAGTGTCAAGAGGAACATTAATTAATATAAATGTATTTAATGTAGAGTGTTAAGGAACATTTTTAGACATCTACATTTTGCCCCTCTTTGATGCGGCATTGAAAATGGCATTGTGTCAAAGAAAAGAAAATAAGATGCCCTAAAGAGAAAAAGGAGTCCGGGGAGTTGTGCCAAAGCAACAACAGTAAGGGATTGTGCCCCCTCAAGAAAATAACGCAAAAATCATTTTTCGTGGAATTTTTTCAAAAAGGAAGGAGGAGAAAAGAATGAAGAAAAGGAAGGAAGGGATGAATTTGCATGACCATTAGGGTAGTGGGAGGAAATGGGACAAGAAACGAGGATTGGGACGAAAAACAAGCTCACAGGGGGGCTATAAGTAGGACCAAAGAGCCCTACAAGAGGTCACTTTCAATGCTCTTAATTCAAAAACCTAGAGCACTGAGAACGAGATGGCACCAGAGTGAGAGAGAGAGAGGACAGTTGGGAGAGCGTGTATGGGTCTATCAGAGCAAACGGACTAGGACCCACCTGTGAGTCTTGAATACCCTTCTTTGTGCTTTGATTTCACATTTCAATTTTGTATTTATGATAGGGTCGTACAACCATTATGAGGTACAAACACGATCAGGGCGAAGACACTGGTTGATCGATCAGTGTTTGTGCAGATGTTGATCGATTGATCAATATCTTCACAGATGAAGGGGGAAATTGAGACTTTGATTGCCTGATTGATGTCTTCGCGGATGCAAAAGAGGATTAGGGGTGAGGAGACCGCAAACTAGATTAACATCTGCGCAAATTAACATTTGCATTGATTCGCGTGTCCAATAGAGAATCAGTGTCTCTGTCAATGAAGAAAAAAGAGGACTAGTTAGTGCCACAAGACACATCCTAGGGGGTTCAGGGTAGACATAGGTTAGACCGGGGATATGATGCCCCAATCAAGATCAGGCTTTGGGAAGGATAGGAAAGGACAAACCTGTGTTTCTCAACACAACATCGTATAACAAACTTGTGTTTCTCAACACAACATCGTATAACATAACACAAAACAACAAACACAATGATATTTCTCAACACCCACATCAACAAGTTAAACAGACTGAACGATTGGTGACATTCTTCTTGTATGTTGTCTTTTATCATTGATTTCCTATGTTTTTGTTTGATTTCTGCTTGTTGATGTAGTTCCAATGATCCTTATGTCAAGACAGTAGGGTGTATGTGGTAAGAGCTTTTGCATTCAGGTGGATAAGCCTCACATCCCTTGATCCTACTCTCATGTACCATAAGGTGAGGTTGGTCCTATCTCCTTGTCTGTTGGTCTTCTTATTTTCAACACAACAGCGCACTCATGGTTATCTCAGCTTTGAATGTCTTGATACTGGTGTACTCTTGTCATATCAACTAGAAACAATGTTTAGGTCATCTCAGCTCTTATGCCTAGATTCTTACATTGGTTTCTCACATCTATCCGACGAAGAGTCGTATTCATATCCTTATGGTTCCGTTGGTGCTAGTAAGGATTGTATTGACTCTGGTGTCCCAAACGTCCAAATGATGAAAATATAGTGACTAAGGAAATCAATGACTTGACTCATTTCGTAGGTTGCATTCTCCCTAGGCTTGCACAATAGAATCATAGCACACTCCACTAGACAATTCAAACATGGAGCTATTCCTTTAACTAGTTGCTTCATCTAATCCTTTGCTGACGTAATCAACTGCATTTCACCTCCTTAAGGTTATCTATCTGCGCACAAATAGTCAGTAACAAGAGCAAGAGCATGACATATATTCAACACGAGATAAACAAAGTACACAAGATCTACATTAGTTATTTATGCAGCTTAACTATTATCACACATACATGATCTAAACTATAGAAAGCATATAACATCGAAAGATCATACAGTGACAAGAGATAAAGACAAGACAACGTATCGAGCACCAAAGAAGATCATCGTGTGTGTGTGTGTGTGTGTATATATATATATATATCAAAATGTCTCGGTGTATACAAAAAGGTGTGCCCTCATAAATATTAATGAGAAAAAATGTGCACCCTCGGTGCAGATGAGTCATATACAATCATATGGATATCCAAAAAAATCAGAAGGGGATAAGACAAAAGAAGGGATAATCAAGTCTTGCTTCCTCCCTCGTCACCATCAAGGGTGGAGGTGGAGGAGCATCTGTCTGGGGTACAGGGCCTTCTCCGTTAGATCACGCTAGATACTCTGAGTAAGGCAACACCTATTGGTCAACAAGAACCGCAACACTATAGGCAGCCACATAATATGCATCCCTAATGGTCTGTTGTGTAATCTCTCTCTATAGAGATAGGCGCTCGGATCCAAATCCCTGAGTCAATGCTTGCACTCTGGCCTCATGCCCTGCGATCACCCTATCTCACTCTACAAGTTGTGCCTACACAAATGCTAGTTATGTTTGAGAAGCTCGCAATCATGCTCTCACTAACCTAATCAAATCTTGAGGTGTCTACAACTCCCTATGAGCTCCCTCCTCTCTCTGAGTTCCCTCCTACTATGCAAGCTCTCATGCCTCTTAGCACTGTCAAACTGCTCTCACTGCATTATCTAGTGATAGATCAAGTTGTGCATCCAGTATCTCCTCCTCAACAACCTCTATGGCTTGGACCTGTCCTCTGATGGATCCTAGGGTGCCCATCTCCCCGCGATCTCTATGTTGCCCCGACCCTAGTGTCCTGCTCGTGCTAGGACCAACCTCTCCTCCTGCTCTGGGCTAAGTGGGAGCCCTCAAGGGTGGTCTATGTGGTGCTCTCTATGGAGAAATTGGCGCATCTACTATGGGTGCCTGCTTTGGAGAATCCTCATCAATCCTAGGAACTCTCTCTGCCAAATCTATGAACCTAGGGAAGGGGTACCTAGACAGATGGTCTCATTACTCTGGAGTAACTCCTACATCTGCTACTCCCTCTAGATACTCCCACGCTGGTCGATTGAGCTCAATCAGCTCTTGTGTGCACAACACCAGAGATAACCTACATAACAAATTTCAAATGCTCAGTCTATGTTCTACAAACTCAAAGATATCTACTCAGGAAAAGACCATACAAGACAAGGTTATACTTGCGAGACTAGCCTCTGCACTCCTCATCCAAGAACTGATCATACTCATTGTACTCTATGGAGATACTCTAAATACGACCATACTACCTCAACACTCGAGACAAGGCAAATATCTCCATCACTAGTGATGTCTTGCCCAACCATGGGCGTGAAACAAAGAACTCTCTCCGTACTTTCCTCCACTTATCCCAGACCTCTACATGCAAGCAAGGCCTCCATGTAACTAGGCTCAAGTCATCGATTTGGTGCCTCCAATAATCTATCTTGCCCAGATAGTGTTGTGTGATGAAACCTGAATATCTGTAGACATAGGGTTGTCCACCTTGTCGTGTATCTGTTGTGATAGGTCTGCAAACTGGGAGATGCTCCCATGCCCATACCTGTAATACCACAACCCATGCAGCCATACCTTGGACTCCCCTATAGGTCACCTCGTGCATCTCATGATACATCTGTGCCAAGAGGCACTGACCCCAACCAAGCTTCTCAGGTCATGTAACCAATCTCTCGAGCATCCGAGCCCAACCACACAAGAATCCTTGCTGTGACCGATCATCCATGAGAAAGCAACTGATGAATCCAGCTAGCACGCACTCTAAAGGCAACAACTCTCCATAACGCTCTACTAGAGCATCCCAAGTGATCAATCGATCTATAATCAATGGATCCTGAAAGACTTGAGCTATCGCTCGTACGCTGACTAAAGGTGTAGAATCATACTCCATACGTACTCCAACAAAAGGAATCTAAAGAATCCTATAGATGTCCTCAGGAGTGATAGTCATCTCCCCCATCGACAAGTGAAATGTGTTATCCTCGCTGTGGAATCTCGCCACCAACGCAGTCAACATCTCGTGGTTTACCCGAATATCAGGCATATGAAGTAACCATGCAAACCCGCAAGCTCAAACATGTGCTCTCTGATCATCTGAAAAACCCTGAACTAGTTGCATGGTGGTGGGATAGGTAGACCTAAACTAAATATCAGGCAATTGTAGCTACATGAATACAAACAACGGAAACAACATCAATATCAACATCAAATCAAAGTGAAATCACTACAACGTAATAAAAAAGGCTCACAAACAAGCTACTATGAAAGATGGACATGCAATTAGACAATGAAATAATGAGAAAAATGTCTTTGTTCCCATACGAAAAAAGGCAAAAAATGATAAAACTAGCCCCAAGGCTCATACGACACAGGAATAAAGGCCAGACGACAAAACATATTGATATGACAAATGCAATGGTTTCATATGACAAAAGGGGCAATGAAGAAGGTTGTCGTGCGACAGGTGGGTATGCCCCATGTGACAAAACTAATGCTTTTATATAGCATGGGAGTTTTTAGCAAATTGTTGTACTAGCCCTTTCACAGGACCATACAACAAACCGAGGATGGTTGGCAAAAACGTGTAAAAACAATGAAAAATCAACCAAAACAGGGAAAAATGGCATACAAGGATGAAGTTTATCGACTAATTATAGGTGGCACGTAGTCTCTGGGCCGTCCATGCCTCTACATATGCTTGAAATAATGAGTTGACATCGGGACCACCATTTTCGCTCAGAGAAGCTTCTTGAAACTCAAAAGGGGATGATGAAAATGATTTGAAAATGACCCTTTTGAGCCTTATATAGAAATTTGAACTAATTTCTCAAGTGCCCCGATGAGAGTGAAAATTGCACCCCTGGCTAATTGGACTGCTCTGAATCCATTTTTGGGACTGAAATCAAAATCCATTGATGTTTTGATCCTCAAAAATATAATTTAACTTGTTTTCTCAAATGCAGTTGATTATTGACGCTTTTCTCATAGGATTTCGATTCAAGATTCCTTTTGATAAAATTTATGGCACATTTCCCTCTTCAATTCAAATTAAGTCAATTTTGGTCAAACTTGGTCAACTAGACCTCAGACAAGCCCGCATCTCAAAGTTTTTAATTCTTTTTTGATCTATCAGGGCTTATGGCTCCCCTCCTTTCAATTTCGTTCCCGAGGGGCAATACCACTATATCAAGAATTTGATTCACATCAACAAATTCAAACTAGGGGCATCGGGCCCTGACCTAAATCAAGATCCAATCAAGTGATTCTTATCACTGCACATCAAATCTCAATCTCTAGGGGCATATCAGATTCATCGCACCATATCAATCTGAGAACTCCCCTCAATCGGGTAATTGGCTTCATCAGTATCTGTATCAAGTCAATTATCCAATCAATCAATCAAATGAAAATCAATCTCATCGCACCACATCAGGTTGGTTCATCATTCAAACTTAATCTTAATCGGGAAACTCACTTGGAGGATGAACATTTAGTTTCATTGCTTCACATCAAGCTGAAATGCTCAAACTCTTCTATTAGTATTCGCTCAATCAAGCCCAAAGACGATATACTTAAATCTTTTCTATAAGTCTTTGCTTAATCAAGTCCGGAGCTGATATACTCAGATCTCTCTATCAGTCTTCGCTCAATCAAGTCCAAAGCTAATATTTGCAATATCTTTGTCAGTCTTCGCTCAATCAAGTCCAGAGGTGATATCTACAAAATCTCCGTCAGCCTTCACTCAATCAAGTATGGAGCTGATATCTTCAAAATATCCAATCGATCTTTATTCAATCATGTTCAGAATCAATTTTTGATCTATGGGATAGTTTCATCACTTCACATCAAGCTATTTCCATGTTCAATCAAGCTTCAAATGTTCTTTGACCCAATGTGTTCCCAGATCGATCACACATTAGTCAAAGAGGGGCAAATGTAATCACCTAAAAATGGTCTAGCAAACCCATATCCCCCTTTTCTCAAATATTTGGTCTTAATAAATCCTAAATCTAAGACAATATCGCTAGACTCTAAATTATTGAGCATTTAATCAAACTTGCTTATATAATTTTAATCCTAACTTGTTGAATCAAATCATCAAACATCAAAGCCTAAACCCAAAAAGAATAAAACATTAGGATAAATCAAAAAGTCCTAAGTTCAAAAAGTGATCCCATTCACACATGGGTGTGCACTCAAAAATCAAATAAAACAAATAAAAAAGGAGAAAATACCAATTTGTCTTATTCTCCGCAAGAGTTGACCAATCAAAAATCACTTTATCACCTCACATGGATTGAGGGAAATTGCATCTCCACCATTGATCAATCTCTTTTGCCTCTTAATCTCAACCACTCATTTCTTGGAATCTCTTATAAAAGGGATAGCTCCCTTGATCATTCATAACAAGAAGATTTGGAGTAGAGTTATAATGCTATTTTCATTCTAGAGCTCATTAGTGCATTCATAGTTCTTTGCTTTCATAGTAGTTTCTTGCATTCTTGCATAATTTAGCTTCATTTCTTAGCTTAATGGCATTCTAGTTTCATTTCCTAGATTAATAGTAGATGCATTGTTCTTACATTTAATATCTTGCATTTGTATTATAGTTTAATAACATTCATAGTTTGATAGCTCATTGCATCTTTCATTTTCTAAGTTCTTGAGAGTCAAGTATGCAATTCTATGCATCTTGCTCATCTTCTTTACATTGAATATTCCATTTTGAAGTAGTCAAGTCACCTATTTGTCTATTTCCAATATGATGGACATCCATGAGAATCATACTCACTTCAACTAGGAAGCAATAAGCCAGTTTCTAGGGTTTTATGATAAGTGCTTTGAATCTATTATTTTCACTAACCCTTTTGATATAATGGTTTATTGAAGTGTTTGGTTGCAGATATTGATCACACATTTTACCACACACACCCATATTTTCTTTGACTTTCTTCTTCTCTTAATGGACCCTTGTGGTCTCTTGAATATTTCCTTTTTCTTTGTAGTCACATGTCGATTAGATAGGACATGGTGATCTTCATATGTAAAGTGGATTCTTGTATTTCTGATTTTTTCGTTATTCATCCAAATTGCTTCCAGAAGACTTGGGAATGGTGGATGAATGTGGTTGATATGGAGAGTTTAGATGGATGGGTGGATGGAAAATTCTCAAGGAAGCATGTCTTTTGTTATCTTTAAGTATGATGGGGTAAGTGGATGACAAGCTAGGAGTGAGAGATATGTTGGATGGAGGGATGTAAGGACCCAATATAGATGGAAGGTTTGATGGTTTCAACTTTGGGATATAGGGACAAAGGATGGATTTTGAGGATGGAGAATGAAAATTCTCACGTGAAAATGGAGGGGGATCAGATGTGGAAGGGATGTCAACATCTGTAGAGTGGGTTTCATGACCAGGGCTCTTTTCTTTAGAATTAGTCTTTATATCAATAGGTGCATGAGTATATTTGATAGGAAAAAGTTTGATATGAGAAACTGAAGCTTGAGGGGATTTATTTTTATGAAAGGGATTTGAAGGAATGATGGTTTCTTGAGGTGGATATGCAGGATTATGACAAGGAGATGATGAGATTCTCTAATCTTGACAAGTATCTTTAGATGGTGTATAAAGGGTACTTTTCTCTTGATTTTTAATAGGCTCATTAGAGATGGTGGAAAGGATATATTGATCTTGCTTGGGAGGTGGATAAGATATAGGAGGTGTAAGAGTATCTTCTAGGAAGAAATGGAAGGGGTTGAATAAATCATCACGGGACTCTTGAGATATGTAACTTTGGTCAATCATTGGATAAGGATGGATGGTATCTTGATCTTGATTATTACTAATATTTGTTTCTTCACACTTTGGATTGTCCTCTTGACATGTAGCCACTTCTAAGGATGAGGTAGGAGTTTTTATCTACATGAGGGATTATTGAAAGGCAAATGGAGTATCATTTTGAGTAGGCATGATAGTCATTGAAGCACATGGAAGCTTTGAGTCTATAAAAGACTCGCATCCATATGCAAATTATTTTGGATCTCTTTTAGAGGTATTCCTTGAGGGTAGACATAGTTAGCATGAAAACCATTAGGTTCTTTTTTTATGGAGGGACTTTGGATAGCTTTACTTATTTAGAAGATGAATGAATGTTGGAGGAAGTGGAGTCTGCGCGAGAACCATTACTAGATATAGGTTCATGATTTAGATCTATCTTGAGAATAGTATCTTCATTAAATGACTCGTTATGATTTTCAATTTCAATTATGTCATCATCTATGAGATCTTGGATTTTGTGTTTCAATTCTATGCAATCAAAAGTTTTATGCTCATTGTGCCAATGATATATACAGTAGGTACTCAACAATGAAAGTCCACATGAAGTAATTTGCGACAGTGTGATGAGATTTATTTCAAGGAGTTCTTCCAATGTTGATTCATAAGATTGACCCAAAGGAGTAAATGATCTATCTAATGGACATTTAGATGCACTTGTTTTCACCAAAGAGATATGAGATTCAAGATCATGATGTTATGATTTGTTGTTTTCATGTGACGATGATTGTTGAGAAAGGACTGATTCCTCTCGAGGTTGTGAGATGGACTCTTTATCAAAGATTTCATGGTCATGAAGATGTTCTTGATCAAATATAGGTTGGTCATGAAGTTTCTCTTGATCAAAGATGAGATTGATGTGATATTGTTCTTGATCTAAGATAGGATTGGTGTGAAGTTGTGAAGTAGTCATTTTGTCTAAAGAAGATGAAGATATGGATGTATTGTGATCATAGAGAAAAGGAAAGTTTGATCTTAATGAGGATCTGTTGGATGGTGTATCTTTTTCTCCCTTTAAGTCCTAAATTTCATATTACAAAGATTGAATTTGTTTTGATAGAGCTACAATAAGAATCTCTTCTTTCTCATTGTTAAGACCATAAGGTTTATCCCATTTGTTTATATTCATTGTAAGATTGTCTTGATGTGCTTGCTTAGAAGATTGGAAATAAGGTATGATGTGGGAATTGTTCTTGTGAATATGATCTGATTATTGATGATAACTTCTAGTCTGAACCGGCATGAAAGATAAACACAGTCAAGAATTGAAGTGACTAGATTGATGGGTCAATGCCAAAGATAAAAAAAAATGATCACTTATCTGAGAGGTTGATGAGAAATGTTTTGATGAAAGATAGTTAAGCTGGGTACAAGGTATAGAGATTGAGACTTGAATGTCTACTGGGTGAAACTTGTGACCGAGCTGATTGAGATTGATTTTGGATGAGATAAATAATGACAAGTAAGATCATTCAATAATCTAGGACCAGAGACGAAGATGGATCCAGTCACTATGTCAAGGACACACGATTGTTTTGATGAGGTATTATAACTGATTCAAGCCATACAGATGAAGGTCAAGATGAATGTAAGGATATCAAAGATCAAGGCAGATGCCAGATTTTAATGCAGACTTGTACGAAAATTCCCTCCATGTCAGACAAAAATTCCCACAAGACCATACAACTTGTTACTTTCAAGGTGTTTTATCGTATGACAATTCTCGATGGACCGAATGACAGTACAAGACAAGGACAGTTTGCCACTTGATTTATATGAAAATTTTGGACAATTCGTGTAATTTTAATGTGATAGTGTCAGTGTCTGAAAGTTTCTTATGTTGTTTTGGTGTCAATTCAAGGTGATTCAAGCACATCAAACACAAATGATTAAGAAATAAATACAGTTTCTATCCCTATAGTCAATTGGCTTAGAAAGAAAACTCTCGCTCGTTGACTTAGGTACACGCCCAATAGCTAATCAAAATATGACCACCACCAACCATGCAATGGGCCTAGTGATGTTGTATTAGTCGACTCCAAACACTAATGGCGACACAATATGACGAGTGTCTTGGGGGAGTTACTATCTCCCTTGCACTTGGATTATTCCACTTTCGGAAGTGAACCGGGTAAACTGCTACTCTATGGAGTCTAGTAAGGGTCTTTGTTCGAATACATCCTTTGATGTCTGCACAAGCGCGATTTAGGCCTATAGCCCTACAAATAACCTTGGCACAAGTAGTCACGTAAACATGATTAAGATCTCTAGAGCCCTTCCATATGCTAGGTGAGATTCGAGTATAAGCTCAAATGTATAGGTATCTTTCGAGGCTTTGGCCTCTAGAAATAATTTTGTTTAACGTGAGTTGGAGTGGTGTGGCTTACACCTTATTCTCACGTGCGTAGTTCTCCAAGGGTGAGTATTTTTTCCCACTTGAACAGGTCCATCTAAGAGGTATGCGTGAAATAAATAGAAAATCTATGACAGTCTAGATTTCTGATTTTTCCTCAAAGGGGAAAAGAGCATAATTTCCTACCTTTTTGCTTTTCTTAGACATGCTAAATAGTTGTTCATTTTAAAAAGTCATGCATGCGAGGTTCCTAGAAAAGTATTGATGAAAAACATAAATTTTAGTCATTTCTCCTTAGGCAACATGTATGAAATACATCGGTAGTCTCAGTTTTTATCTCTCTGGCACATGTCCTACACAAAATGTCTCGATGTTTTTCAAATGTCTTCGATGAAATGACCTGCATAGATGCGTTAAGCTGTAAAAAATCTAGAGAGACAAAAAATCAACCTATCAGCGTCAACAAGGTCAAATCAAATCAAAAAATAGTAAAAAAAATTGTTGTTTTGCCAAAACCAAGGCATATTCTCATAGGAGAATCTACAGGAACTGATATGACAATCTTCGCATAGTCATACAAGCATTCATTTCCACTCGTACTGATATATGATAATGCTCGTATGAGAAAACATAATCAAAGTATGGAAAGAATCCTGAGACTTGCAACATCAACTCAAATGTGAGGTCAAAAATGGATATTTTGTCCCACAATGGGCGCCAAAAATGTGTGTGAAAATGTGACTTAGTTAGACAACACAAACACTCTAATGAATCATTGTGTGATTGATTAAACAAATTAAACTAATGAAGCACAAATAAATTAAAGTGATTCATTGCCTTACATTAAATAGGAGTATGAATTTTTCTCTTAGATCATCGCAAAATCCAGTGACTAAAAACTCTATCTAAATGAAGGATTTTGAAAGTCAAGCTAAATGAAATGCAAGTTCATCCAAATTAAGTCAAGATTAATCCATTATTGAGAAATGAGAGTAAGATTCTTATGATTTAATTATGCAAGTGCAAGAAAACTAAATGAACTATGAATATGATAAGCAATTAACAATAATCTATCACCAACTTGATAGCGTTTCTCTAATTCACAAATTCTCTCTTTTTTTAGAAGAATGAAGGCCTGATTATATAGAAATCCTCTCGAAAATGGATGGACGAGATTAATTAATGATTGACAATTGAGATTGATCCCAGACTAGGACAATCCACGTGCAACTAATTTGATTGGTTGAGACTCAAAGTTGAAGAATCGGTTAACTCCAATGATTAATCAGTCATTTTGGAAGTTATCAAAGTTTATTTGAAAGTTGCTAAATTGAATGATGACTTAACAAAACTGATTGAATAGTTAACTAATTTGCTTCCAAAATGATAATCAGTTGATTGAATAACCAGTTAAGTAATTGATGACTTAAGAATGCACTTTTTGGATTATTTAAATGGTTTAATGCATTTTCCTCCAAATTGTGATGACATAATTAAGTTAATCCTTTTTTGTGATTAGTTGACAATTCTTATTTATTTAATCAACATCCTAAGACATTAATTAAATAAATAGTATAAGGTCGACTTAATTGTCAACAACATTAGGATTTAGAAAATAATTAATTAAACAGGATCAAGTGCAATGATTGAACGAGACCTAGAGTTTAGGTCAAATCAAATTGATAAGTTAAATTGCCTTAGATTAGAACTTAGGGGATTTAATCAAGATTAGGGTTTTCTTGATGAACAATCGAGATTAGGGGCTTAAGGTTTTGTAGACCATTTTTGGGTGATTATTTAATAAATGCACTTTTTGGATTATTAAAATGGTTTAATACACAATCAGCTAAGTAATTGATGACTTAAGAATGCACTTTTTGGATTATTTAAATGGTTTAATGCATTTTTTTTCTAAATTGTGATGACATAATTAATTTAATCTCTTTTTTGTGATTAATTAACAATTCTTATTTTTTTATTCAAAACATCGTAAGATATTAATTAAATAAATAGTATAAGGTCAATTTAATTGTCAATAACATTAGGATTTAGGAATTAATTAATTAAATAGGATCAAGTGCGATGGTTCAATGGGACCTGGAGTTTAGGTCAAATTAGATTGATAAGTTAAATTGTCTTAGATTAGGACTTAGGGGATTTAATCAAGATTGGGGTTTTCTTGATGAGCAATCGAGATTAGGGGCTTAGGGTTTTATAGACCATTTTTGGGTGATTACAAGAGTGACTAGAGTCCTTAGAACTAAAAAAATACTCATGTGATGTATATTTGTATGCCAATGAAAGTGAAGTGCTTCTTTTTGAAATTAAGAAAAAGAGACTATAGCCCTAAAATTGAAATAACGTTAACTATAATGTATAATATGATATATGTTATGATGCGAATGAACCAAAAGTACTTCATTAGTTGTCATTTAATATAAATATATATTACACATTTAAATTAATATGATATGCTTCATTATTTATAAGAATACGTTTGTATGATTTTTTTAAAAATCTCCAATATAAACAATATTTTAACCTATAAATATTAATAAATAACATAAATTGGGGTATTTAATCAATAATAATTATACTAATTTAAAAAAACAACTACTTTGAGATAAAAGAAAATTTACTTATTTATTATAATTTTGAAACATAAAGAATAGTGCTACACTTTAAAATTGTGTTCACGGTTTTGGTAACCTTACATCTCATTGATATTTATAAGTCATAACTTGAACCTCACCAATTTATTATAGAAATAAGATAAAAGTTACCCTCTTGTCAACATAGGAAATTAACAATCTTTTTGTGTTTCTAGTTCACCGGGATCATAGAATATGATCTCAAATGAGGTTGATAAAAAAAAATTGATGTTTTACTTAAACTCAAAAACTATTAAATAATTTATCATGAATTGTAGAAACTTCATGTGTATTTATGTTGTTAGAGTAATAGTCTCTTGGGTTATTAATTAAATCATTATGATCTAATTACTAACTCACCTATTCACTCTAGTTGCTTAAGCTAACCTTAGGTTTTCCCTTTTAGGGTTTCGTGATTCCTTTT